>SADC01000359.1:0-109797 GCA_004194705.1 Ditylenchus dipsaci
ATATACTTTTTTTTGGAGGCAAATATACTTTTTTGGGGGCCAATATTTTTTTTGGAGCAAATTTATTTTTTTTATGTTGCAAATTTTCTTTTTTTGGGACAAATTTTTTTCAGAAATTTTTTTTAGAAAAAAGTAAATTTGTCCCCAAAAAGAGAAAATTTGCCCCATAAAAATAAATTTGCTCCAAAAAGTATATCTGCCCCAAGCACATCTGCCCCAAAAATAAGTATATTTGCCCAAAAAAGTATATTTGCCCAGAAAAAAAGATTACCCAGTGATTTTGCGTAATGATAATACCAAGTTACCATACTTGCACGGGCGCCGGCGCCTGGGCACCGGGCGCCAGGCGCCCAAGTTCGTCTCCGGCGCCGATTTTCTACAAGCCGGGCGCCTTTGGGTTTTTTGGCTAGGGGAAGATTGCCAAAAACGAAAATTGCAAAACGAAAATTGCCAAACGAAATTGCCAAAACGAAATTGCCATGACAAATAAAAGCTTAGTGAATACGAACAGATACCACTCAGTTCCACATAACGTACCCTTCATTCATCCATTCGTTCTCAAAATGACTCAAGTCAAACCTCGATATAGTGACACCTACAATATAGTGACACCTCAGCGTCAAGACAAATGTCGTTTGGCAATTTTCGTTTTGGCAATTCTTCGTTTGGCAAAACATACGTTTGGCAATTTTTCGTTTTTGCATCTTCCCCTAGCCGGTTTTTTTATAGCTGCGCCGGCGCCGAGATTTCCGGAAAGGCGCCGAGTTTGTCACAATATTTGCAGCGACGCTGTTTTTTTCAAAATTTTGTCAATTTTTTTGAATTTTCTTCTTAATTGAGTTTTTTTTGAGTCGAAATTATACATTTTTCATTATAAAGAACTCAATTTATATACAAAAATACCGGCGTTGTCATTATAGCCTGGCGCCCGGTGTCGAAATCCCAAAAGTCCGAAACGTGCAAGTTTTCCGAAACGTGCAAGTATGCTAGTAAAATACGGATAAAGCATTTTTCTGGTGCAAAAATCTTTTTTCAGCGAAATTTTTTTAGCAAAAGACGACTTTTGCAGCGAAAAAAAAGTTTTTTTGCACCAGAAAAAGCTTGTCCTTACAATATGTGCATAAAAATAAAAACATGTTGAATGAATATAATAATTGGGTCTTTAAATGGAGCGGCCAACTTTGTGACTAGAAATTTCCTTCAATCAATTATGCTGAACCCTAATCCGGTGTCAGAATTGTGTATTCATCTTATTAAATCCGCGGAATTTTCTTCCACAAGATTGTTGTTATGCCATCAAAGAAATACAGTTTATTGCAGGGTTCCGATTCAAAAATTTCAGAAATCAGACAAACTTGGAAAAAATCAGATTTTGGCACTAAAAATCAGATTTTGTGAAATCGCATTATATAGAAGAAAATGAAACATTTTTATTGAAAACATATTCAACCGCATAAATAATGACAAACAAATGTCAACAATCGTACTTTTCACCACCATGAATCTTTTTTAACAACGAGTTAGTTTTCAACAATAAATTAAACATTTCAGTGCAAGAGAGATCATAATTAACGCGAACTTGTAAAAGTGACTTGACGGTTCCTACTCTAAGCAGATTTTTTCTTTAGTCCACTGAGCGCCGCACAAAGAGAGACACGCTCGATGAACGCGTTTGCCACCGGAATTGAAAGAATTTACTGACCAGAAGGTATAAGCACGGAAGCGAGTCATTGCCCCTGAAAATCTTTTCCACTTTTTTTCTGCCGAATCCACGTCAAAGACTTCTGCAGGAATTTTCTGAACAAGGTGGTTGAGTTCAGAGACTTCATTGAAGAGCGCATCCATTTCTGCCAGCTCTGGTGCAACTTGCTTGGCCAATTCCAGCATTTCATTGTAGTCGGTCTCATTGTTCGCAAGCATAATCCACGAAATGCTTGTAGGTAGGGCTTGGAGACGGAACCACTTGTCAATGTAGTCGATCACTGTTGTGTAGAATTCCTAAAACAAGCGTATTCAACAGATTGAATGGTCAAACAAAGCTTACGTCAAAATCGCGCTTCAGCGTCAATGCTTTCGTTGACAAGCGAAGAGATGTAGCCGTCGCTGCTCCGTAGAACTCCTCCTGCGGCGATCACTGATTTGAGACTTAAACATTTCGATAATTGTGAGCAGTTCTGGAGAAGCGCAGTAGATTTCTATAACAAAAACATTCGTACAAGATCGCATAATAAACATTGATTATTTACCTGGAGAAGTAGAAGAGGCCGTTCGAACACTGTAAGCACACTTTGAAGAAAATGAAGCACAATGACAGATTCTTCCGATTTGAAAAAGTCCTCGAGCATCCTTGCGGCTCGTCGATTGATGTGAAGAGCGCCAGAAGAGGATCCCATAACTTGAGCATTTTATCGACCACTTTCTTCAGAGTCAGCCATCTTGTTGGTCCATGAGTCGGAATCGTCTCGTAATTCACCTGAAAATAACATTTAAAACTCTAGGTGATTAAGGAAATCTAACCTCCAAATATTCGCAGAAATCTTTCAGTTGCTCGTGACAACGTGTTGATCCTTTGAAATAACTCGACAGCTTGAAGATGATGGACTCAATATCGAATGTGAGACGTTCGGCGGCTTCGCGGCGTTGTGAATTATGTGCGCTGTACAACCAATCGGAATGAGTCTTCTAAACATGCGATAAAACAAGCGTTAACAAAAAACAAAAAAAACTTGCTTTGTTCTCCTTCAGCTTCTTGAAAATGTTGTTAGGACCCTGATGCTTCGGACCGCCGAAATTTACTGGAGCATTGTCGGCGCAGAATGAGACGAGATTCTTGAAGAGAAGGCCGTTTTCTTGCAGCACAGATGCAATAAATGTAGCAACTAGCTGAGAACCCTATCCCGGCAGCGACTTCATATCCAAAAGACGAACTTGTACTCCATGGGCGGCAGTAAAGAACCTGAAAGGAAATTTTGTGGAAGATAAACAATGCTATAAAACAATACCTGATGATACACGGAAACAATTTGACTTCCTGTGATTCGACGCATCAATCGAAATGGAAAACGGTTGCGAACCCAATTCTTCCAACAAGCAGCGCACGGAAAAAGGAGCAAGAACACCGAAAAAAATTTCAAATATTGAATTGAGAATTCATTGAAAACAACCTGTCAGAATTTTCGCGGTTTTATCCTGAGAACTTCCAAACTTCTTTGCCACTTCAGAATCCGGAAACATAGTGCGAAAGAGGCCAGAGGAAACACAATCGGCAGAGAGGAATGACTGATTGTGGCGCGCAATGTGATAAGACCACGTTCCTTCAGCAGCAGCAGTTTTGTCATCGGCAGCAGTCGAAGCTGATCGGCTTGGCATGAAATTCGCAAGAATATGAGTTGTTGCGCTAGCCTAAACACTCATAGAAATAAAGCAGATCTCAACTATAACAAAGTATCTCTTACCTTGGCGTTTTCCTTGTGCTTTGTCTTTGCTTGATGCACTCGAATTGCGGCTTTGCCCATGGACGTCAGATTAATGTCGTCCTTGCACGGGATACAGAAAGCGTGATGTTTGTCCTTTCCTTTCTTGATACCAGCGAAATCTTTGCCATACTGCGCCTTATACTCGAGCTTTGCATGCGGAGGCATATTTCTGAAAAATGAGATGCAATTGCTACGCAAACACTATTGGGTAAAGATAAAAAGCAGCGATGCAGGCGAAAATTTGAACAAAAAATTTTGATGGGAATTTAAAAATTTGCTTCATTTTTATTTTACCTTGTCTCTTTTTCAAAAATCAGACAAATCAAACCTCTTCATTGGAAATCAAACCTTTTCTGATTAATCAAACTTCTCAAAAAACGTAAGATTTGGCCTCCGAAAATCAAACTTTTCTGATTAATCAAACCCGATCGGAACCCTGGTTTATTGCCATTTTTAGCATGATGATATAGTTATAGTTAAAAACAGTGCACGAAAAATTAAAAAAAATCAAGTGGTTATGATTTTTAGTGTTTATTATAAATAAGTCGTTTCAGCTGGTAAAAATCTAATCCACACACAGCTCTTCCAAAATCTGGATTGCATCCATCACAGCACTCTCAGCACTCGCCATAAACTTTTCCTTATGTGTTTTGTTATCGTCAGGCACTTCTTTCCCATCAAAGCACCTGTAACTAGAAGCAGTTGAAGGGTGGAGATGAGCTTGCAAATTCGGAAAGCGCTTTGCAATTGGTTTAGGGTAAAGCCAGGCTCAAGACCCTCCTCTTCCATTAATTGGCTCAAGGTGTGGTAGTAAAGTGCATGGCCTTTAGATCCCAATCCTCTATGTTGGCGGAACTTTTGCTGGAGCGAACTGCACGCTCCAAATCGAAAGCTATGTTGCCAAGACACACGGCTTGCAACGAGATGAAAGCACTAACAACCGAGGGGTTGGCCTCGAAAAGAGCACAGTAGCGGGACTTATATTGCCGTGTTGGAGAACTTCTGGCAGGTCTAAAAATTTCATATTGCAAAGAATACTGTAATTCTTGAAATAAACAGGCACCATCCTCGTTCAAAATTTGTTTTTATCATCGGATTTCCAACCACTTTTTTTAGTCTGCTTTCAGGCAAGTTACTGCGCCTTTTGTAGCTTAGCTAACTAGCCATACTTGGATGGTAAATTGCCTAAAAGCAGTCTTCAAAAAGTCAGTCAAAAGCACAACGCCATAAGCACGATTTTGAATTAAAATTTTACAATATTACAAAAAGGCAATTTTCTTGGAGGTCGCGAGTTTTTTGAGGAGCGTTTTCAATTTGAGCCTTTTTAAAATCAAATTGAGGAGTTTTTTCGAATTTCCACAAACAATTTTTGAAAGTCCATAGCGAACTTTTTGCGTTGCGGGGTGTAGGAGGAGTGCTGCCGGTTATCAGATCAAAAACGGTAATAGCAAAGCATGTTTATTGGCTTATCCTGTTTAAACTCTCTCAAGCTCCTGCTTGAACTGATCACTTCCAAACAAACGGCAAAACCCTCTTCACAAGATCACCCAATTCCCCTCTAAAAAGGTATATATTTATAGTGAACAGTTTTTTTTAACAAATAAGTTCTCTCACCCAGAGCAGAGACTAGCAAACGAGAGACTGCATTTGATTCACCAGAGTAGCGTGTTCTAGGAGTGGGCATGTCGCAAAGCATGACTTCCACTGGTTGTCTTCCAGGCACAGCAGATGTTTGTGCAAATTTGCTAGTTTCTTTACAATGTCTTCCAGCTTAAAATTAAAATTTTCGGAAATTTTTAGTGAAAATCGTGTCAAGATATCTCTTAACCCTTAAACCATACTTGCACGTTCCGGAAAAAGTAGGGCGCCAGCGTCGGCGCCAGGCTTTTCGAAATTTCAGCCCTGGGCATTTTCAAATTTTGGCGCCGGCGCCGGGGCGCCAGGGTGAAATTAGGGCGCCACCGCCGCGCCAGGCTATTTTGGAATTTCGGCACCAGGCGCCAGGTTATAATAAAGGCGCCGGCTGCGGCACCGGTATTTTTGTCTATAAATTGAGTTTTTATAATGAAGAAATATATTATTTTACGGGAAGGAGTAGAATGTGCTTTAAGTATTTGGCAATTAAAGTATTTGCACTATTTGAACTGTCACTATTTTAAATTGGCACAAACTGCAGGGGCACAAACTGAAATTGCACAAATTAAAAAGGCACAATTTGAATTGGCACAGACTAAAATGGCACATTCTACTCCTTCCCATATTATCTGAATAGTACTCAATTGAGAAGAACATTCAAGAAAATTTAGGAAAATTGAAAAGATTTTAAGAAATTTTTTAAACATTTTTCGAAATTTAGAAAAAAGCGCTGGTAGAATTATTGTGACAAAGTCGGCGCCTTTCCGAAAATATCGGGCGCCGGCACTAGCTGTAAAAAACCCGAGGGCGCCGGCGTCGGGCTTGTGAAAAATCGGCGTCGGCGCCAGCGCCCGTGCAAGCATGCTTAGGACTACGGAGATTTTAGATCGATTGTTTTTTAATATCTTGAACTTCGAAAAAACATGTAGCTGTGGAGTGATTTTTTTGTAACTTATGTATTAATGTCTGCAGAACAATTTTGTTTTTCAAATTTTTTTCAACCCCCTTTTTTACAAGAAATAAAATTAATCTTTAAGAAACTAGCATCTTTTAACGGTTGGGTCAATGTGACCCCAGACTAATTAGTGCCAGCTTTATGCTGATTTCACTGTTCATTCTATATTGATGTACCGTATTTCCTCTAATAAGCGCCCCCCCCCTTCGTTTTCTTAACTACCACGAGCTCTACCGATTACACTTTTTAGATTTTGGTTGAGCACCCAAAAATTTCGAAATCGAATTCCAATTTTCGATTTTCGGGAGTTTGAAAAATAAGCGCCCCGGGGCGCTTATTAGAGGAAATACGTATATAACTTTTTGTAGCATTTCAATGGTATCAATGGTTACCCAATAAGATCTCAGTTTTCTAAAACTTTAGCCATATCTATTTTTTCCACAAAAAAAAATTTATTTCAATATTGCCAGATATATTTGACAGAATTTTTTTAAATCAAATATTAATCAAGATAGAGGTTTTTAAAATTGTTAAGTCATGATGAAAATTGGCTAAATTTCGATATTTTTGGTCATTTCTTGGCATGATTTGACATTTCAAAGGCTGTATTCTGATGAATAGGTGCAGGATCAAAATACCCAAAAGACAAAATACCCAATAACAAAACACCCAAGGAAAATACCCAATTACAAAACACCCAATGGTCAAAATACCCAAAGTACAAAACACCTAATGTTCAAAATACCCAATAGTCAAAATACCCAAATACCCAAAATACCCAATGGTCAAAATACCCAAAGACAGAATGCCCAAATACCCAAAATACCAAGAGTGGTCTTTTGGTGGACTTTAACGTTCTATTAATGTTATAATGGCATTGGTGCATATTATATGTTGTGTATATTATGATAATAGCATAGAGTGCACATTATCTGCACAATATGCATATTGGGTATTTTGTTCTGGATATTTTGACCATTGAGTATTTTGACCTTTGAGTATTTTGTACGTTGGGCGTTTTATACTTTGGGTATTTTGTACTTTGGGTATTTTGTAATTGGGTATTTTGTCTTTGGGTATTTTGATCCTGCACCGATGAATATTCGATAAATTTTTTTGTCAAATGTGTCTGGTAGAGGAATAAATTTACTACAATCTTGTAATACTTGATTTGAAATATATCAGATCTGCGCTCGATTCAAGCCTTATCTAACTTTAAAAAAATGTGAAATAGAAAAAATTTATATACATCAATATATAATAAACAATGAAATCAGCATAAAAACTGGCACTAATTAGTCTGGGGTCACATTGACCCCACCGTAGTCCTAGGTTAATATCTATAATCCTGGCTACATTGAAAAGACATTATATAGTGGACGCTCGATATAACGAAGCTCGATATAACCTCCGCTCGTTATAACGTCCCATTTCGCCCGGTTCCCTTGAGGGACGTTATATCGAGCGTCGACTGTAATTTTTTACGATCAAAATACTTTTCTCTCCGATTAATACACTCTTTTTCCAACTAATTTTATATTTGTATTTTTAATTGAGTTTTCGCCTTTATTTTTTTAAAATTTGTAGCCTGAGCATGTAGCCAAGGACATCAGCTATCAAACCAAAGCGAAAGATTTCATAGATAAAGAGGTTTGAAAAAAATAAGTGTCACTTTGTTTCGAAATCTATATTTCGAAAATCGCTCTATATCATTCAGTGGAGTTAAATAGTTCGGTAAAAAGCTGAGATCCAGGGCTAAACGATAATGCTAGAAATTTTAGAAAATTAAGACAAAAACTCAAACAAAAATGCAAAAACGATTGTTTTAAAAAGATTGTTTTAGTCGGAAAAAAAGTATTGTCATTGAAAAATGGCTCCAGACGCTACTTTCAGTACAGTCGGCCTTTAAAACATTAAAGCACCATGGTTTTTGAACGCAGCGGTATTTTAGAATTTCGGATGGGTGGGCTAAACTTTTTTATTCCGAAAATATCAACATTTATTTTTCAAATAATTTTGTTGTTTTTGTCCAACGTTGCTTGACATTGCCAGGTCGACGAATAATATAAGCCACACGCATATTTGTGCTCACCAAATATGGCTCTGGGCATTTATAAAAAACTTAATCTATCTACTTTTTAACCTATTATATGACCCCCGGGCCCAGCTAATCTTATTTCACAATTTAGCCAGACCATCGGCTAGAGCACCGTGAAATAGCATGGCAAGGCACTGGAATCAGGATGGTGATGAGAGACCACATGGAACTGTCCAGAACATGGGTGGACCAGTTTGGATAGTAAACAAGGCTGGATCAGACGGTAATGAGAGACCACATAGAACAATCCAGAACTTGGGCGGACCAGACTGGATAGTCAACAAGGCCAGAGGGTAGCTAAAAAATTATACGATCTGAGGAGACCAAATCTGGAGGGGCGGTTGTTCAGGACTCCAGGGCACTATAAAGCAGTGGATTTTCCCCACCAGCTTCATTCTGGCCAGCCGGCCACCAGCTCTCCATTTTACTGTTCTCATTTTTTAACTTGTATTATTTTGCGTGCACTGTTCTGAGTCCAGACTGGACCCATTTTTCGTGTGTTCGCCAGGACACAGAAGAATTCTTCGTCCGGGGCCTTGCATTATTTTTACTGTTCGTGCACTTGTATTTTTTTATCTGAGCCCAAGGACTTAGAATTTTACTGTTGTCAGGGACTAGCATGGTAGACTAGGTCGTGGACTTAGAACTATTTTGCTAGGTGCCCAGACTTGTGTTTCTGGACTCTATTATATTTTTGAGCATTTATTTTGTACTTTTTGATGCATGTTCTATTTATCGTGTGCTATTTATTTTTTTTGATTGTATCGGTTTAATTACCCAAATTTGAGGTGCTCACCAACAAAATTTGGAAATTACTCCTACCCCAAGATCCCCCAGTACACATCCCATCCGGTGTCCGTCAACACTGAGGCCCAAGGACTAACCCCGAAGTTCTGGGCTCGTCGTCGTCGTCGTATATTTATTAGCCAGGAAGGACAGATTCCCTGAGCATTCCCTGATTCGAAGAGTTTTCCCGACCAGGAAGGTCCAGCCTTGTGGACAGTGATTACGCTACCCTCCCCGGTGTGGGCTCAGCATCGCCTCCACTTAAAACCACTGCGCACGCTTGCAAAGAGCAATTGGAGGACGGGCAACCTTCAATTGTTTACTATAAGACGAATTTCACTGTACTACTGTCGAACCTAAATCCCGTTACTACTCATTTTCACGCAACTCATTTGCGCGCACTCATTTGCGCGCAACTTATGAGCGCCCGCCTCATTGTTTCAAAAATTTGTAATCGTGGCTTAAATTTATGGGATTATAGAACATTATTCACTGTTATCTTACCACTCTTAAGTGTCTTCGCTTTTAGTATTGCTGTGTTTAAATACGTCGATGGCTATTATTGCGGATAATGTCTGACCAGCTAACGATCAGGCTCAAACTCAAAACCCAGTTCAACCATCTAATCATGTATGTTAATGTTGTTAAGCTTAGATTTACACTCAAAATCCTCATTTTCACTCTTTTTAGTGTGTTATGGCTCTATCAAACAGAGGAGGGCAATGCTTGGTCGTCAACTGCTCCGAATACAGAAAGTGTCGCATACTGAATTCAGGGAAACTCAAAGGTGGAGATGCGTAAATCGTGCGTCTAACGGAGCAGAAAAAACAAATTTCGGCTCTGTGGAAAATCTGCTCCTTCTCAATCCCCACGTCTGTAGATCAAGTCCAAATGCATTTGTAGCAATTCTTTTATTTTTTCTTTACTTTCTTAATTTTGTTGAATAGCGTCGAGATGTTATTGCCAGAATTAAGTCAGCTGCCGTCGCTAAATTTGGATCTTCGTCAACAGGATCATCGCTTCAGGGAAAAGCAGGCTCACAGATAATCAGTCACTCTTTGCTAAACGCTTTTTTACCTGACAAGTCCACTGCCACATATGAGCGAATGTTTCAAGTTTCGAAAAATCTCGATCTTCAGCCACAGTCAATTATGATCGGTGATTTTACGTATGACATAATTTATGACGTATGACGGCTTTCTGTGGTTTGTTTTCGTGTTCGCTGCCACTTACGCATTAGAGGAGGTTTCGAAGATTTAGCGGCAAGCTTCTGTCTGTTTCATCTGTCAAAGAACACATTTGCCAATGTTCAGGCAAGTTTGGAGTATCTTTTAATCATTGAAATATTATTCTTTTTAGTCAAAGCACCTCCGCGGCGCCTATGATGATACTAATGCTCGTGAACTTTTACGGTGTCTACCATCCTTGGCATTCCTTCCAGAACAAGATGTGTCTTATTGCTTTGATTAAAGTGAAGAAGTTTCAGGAACTAAACCTTAAAAACATTTTACAAGGTAATTAACTGAAATTTCAAATAGTCTCCATATTGGTGTTTTAAGACTACTTCCACTACTTTGAGAGGACCTACATACGCCGTGGTGTCTGTGAATTTCCAGCTGATGGCCTATTTCCGATAAAGCTGGGAATTGCAATGCTGCCGCAATCAATGGATTACCAAATGGATTACGTAGTGAAGGCCATGAGGAAGAAAAAAATCTCTAAATTGATGTTATTTGTCTGTAATCGGTATTGAGTTGTTTTGTTTTTGAAATAAAAATATGTTATTTGCGGAAAAAATTCAGCTCCAGCTTTTTTCAATACAGTCAATAAAAATCTAAACTAAAGAATACCACTACTGTCCTACTTCCTATTTACCAAAATTTCTAAAGCCCTTTATTCTTGATCTTTCTCATCTCGATAAATCATTATCATTCTCAATCAAGACGCCAGAAAATTATTATACTCCACCACGGGATTTTTCATCATATATATGTTAAATGGAGGCGGGCACTCATGAGTGCGCGCAAATGAGTGCGCGCAAATAATTTGCGCGCAAATTAGTACGAACCCTAAACACTTCAAGTTCGTTTTCGTCTATGGTCCGACACTTTTTAAACTCGTTTTTTTGTATTCTTTGACTACTCGTGTTTTGACAGTCTGGTCCCGAAAATTGGAAAGATCTGATTTTTAGAAATAGGATGATGCGTTATCTAGGTTTCGCTTTTTAAAATGTCGAAATTTTACAATTTTTTTAAACAATAGTCAAAGTCGGGATTTTCGTGATTTTTAGGACCAGCCTATCAAGACGGCTAAATTGAACCTGAGCCTCCCGTGTTAGACGTGTTAGCGAGGTTCAACTGTATAATTTTCTGGTGCCAGTTTATGATTTTCCTGGTATAATAATAATAATTTATAATGCAAATAACAAAAGAAATTCAAACAACATTTTGAGCATTTATGGAGTAAAAAAGGTCTCCCGCCATTTCAAATTTTGGAAATGCAGCTGCCTTTAAAAACCACAGTCTTTAAAAGATATTTTTTCGTTCGACAGAAGATTTATGTTTTTATGGGCTCATAAAAATATTTGCCTGCAGTTGGTTGAATTCCGTGAGCCCACAGTTTTGCTCCTAAGTGAAAAAAATTGTTATTAACTTGCTAGATCTATTATAAAGACATTAAATGGATACTTTACCTGTTCTCCATCAGCCCTAACTCCACAGTTTGCCATTTTCAGATTTTGTAGAATTATCATCGGAACACTGTTCTCTCCATCGTCGGCCGTCTGAACATAGTAGACGTTGGGCAGGGGAAAGCCTGGGATACTAGACTCCTTGACAAATAGGCGGTAGAATTCAGCCTGGGAGTTGAACTGCTTGTTGAGAGAAACAAGAATGACCTTTTTTGTCTGTGTGAAAAATAGGTTAATCTAGAAGTATCATTTCCTTTGCAAACTTACATTTTCATCCACGTTTTCAAAGCAACTACCAAGCGCTGCTAAACTGGGTGGACTACGACAAGAGCGCTCATCACCTGACAATTTGTGAAAGTGAACGATAGTGCCCCTCCAGAAGACTTGCTGCACCCGGTGGGCCTTTCCAAATTCATCTTAAACAACCAAAAATAACTGGTGATCCAAAATATACTCGGAAAATTTTGCAGCTCAATTTTTTCGAATAAAAGTTATGGCGTTGGTGCGCTTGACCACTTTGGGATATTTTTGGCGTTCTGCCCTACGTTCTGTTCTAGCCACTTAGGCCTTATTTTTTTAACTTAGGCTTTAGGCTTAGGGCAGGCCAGCGCATCTTAGCCGGGACTAAAAAACGTCTGACGAGCTACAAAATGGCTTTATAATAAAGCCTAAGTGGCGAAAACAGAACATAGGGCAGAAACCAAAAATGTCACAAAAGTGGCCAAACGCCTAATCACCAAAATTATCGGCTAAATTTTGGAAAACGTAGGTTCGAATCCCCCTGGGTGCACACCCTATTTTTTAAATGTTTCACATACAATTTTGCTATTAAAATGATGCTCAGGCTCTTAACTATGCAACTAAACCACCAGCGCAGAGTTTCATAAAATGCTGGAGCCGACTAAAAAGTCAAACCTAACTTTAATCTTTGTTTTCTCCGAAAATCCCGAACTTCAAGTGGTCTGAAAGTTCTGTTTTTATTAACTTTCGAGCTCTGTAAAAATTGTTTATTGGATCTTTAAACTGCCTTAAAGGCAATTTTTACAGAGCTCAAAAAATTAATAAAAGCACAAGCTCTAAACCACTTGAAATTAGGGTGGTGGATTATTAGAGATTGGCTTACAATTAGAGCGGATAAGGTATATAAGTTAGACGTACCAAATAAAAGAGGGTGACCTGAAATACAGTCGACGCTCGTTATAACATCTCTTCAAAAATTAGTTCGCTCCTAAGATCCGAGCTAATTTTTTTGTGCAAAAAAAAGTTATTTCGACTTTTTCTCGAGCTTTAATTGTTTTATAAAAAATTGTAAAATTTAAAAAGAAAAACAAATAAGAATCGAGAAAATAGCAAAATAAATTTGTTTGCAAAAAAATTTGCTCGAGGGACCAAGGCGAACTTTTGTAGAGACGTTATAACGAGTGTCGACTGTATTCTATAGTATATTTCAAGCGAATTTTCATTTTAAAAATTGAGCTACAAAGTTCTCCGAAGACTTTCGGAACACCAGTTAGTTTGACCAAATCTTTTGCAGAGAACCATATAGACAAGATTATAGGCATATAACTGACCGATTTGATCAAAGCCACTTCAGCCATTTGTTGAAATTCCTTCCAACCATTGATCAGACTACTGACCAAAAATCATTGGTTGTGTTAACCTCATCCACTCGTAGATCAGCAATGTCGGCATCCACGAAGTAATTAATAATCGATTTTCGGGTCAGCATAGTGGCACCTGAAAGCTCAAGAATGTCAGTATAGATAAGTTTGTCCAATACTGAATTTTTTGAATATTATACAGTCGAGTTCGATATAACGCGACCCCTCGGGACCGGCACAAGGTCGCGTTATATCAGGGGTCGGGTTACATTGGGGTAAGGCAAAATGAGTTTTATGGCCAAAGTTCGTAAGTCTCTAAACCCTTCGAGGGCGCAGGGAACTTGGAGGCTTGGAGTTGAGATGCGCACACCCACATACCTTAGACATGATTCCGAGCAAGACTCTTGATCATAAAATGCATATAGAGACCCTTTTTGCCTAGCTCCAGTGACCAAAACGCGGTAGGATTTTCAGGGCTTAAAAAGTGCTCACCTATTAAAAAACGCACTTTTGGCTCTTGCCGAATAGTGTAGTAAAGTCCTGCATGACTTTTCAATTTGTCAAGATGACATCAGCTACTATTGACTTACTACAGTTGTTTGAATATTCGCGAAGTTTCTTTATTCGCGAAAATTGCTTCCGAATGATCACGAGTCTTCGCCAATGCTGTAAATGGCACCGGTGCGGCACCGGCCGCACCGGCACTGGCACCGCCGGTGCCCGGTGCGGTGCCCGGTGCCGAAAATTTGAAGGCTGGTGCCCGGTGCGGTGCCCGGTGCCGAAAATTTGGAGGTCGGTGCCCGGTGCGGTGCCGGTGCCGAAAATTTGGAGGTCGGCGCCCGGTGCGGTGCCGGTGCCGAAATTCCAAAATTTACAACACTGGTCTTCGTGCGAATATTCGCCCGAATATTGGGATTGTCCAACCCTACCCTCAAACTACTGAGTGGGTCTTCTCGAACGACACTCAACTAGCAACCCATCCGAGTACCCTTCAGTATTGTTTAACTTGTCCCCCAAGGCTAAAGTCAATTTTTGGTCAAATTTTTTTTGTCTAAAAATGGTCGACCGGTCCCTAAAAACATGTTTTCTACACGTTTCAGATGCTAAAAGACCCGAAAAAGCACTTTAACCCATTTTTTAAGTAAAAAAAACAGATAAGGAACTTTAACCGGAAGTTTATTCATCGCTCTAGGTAGCAGTGTATTTATTATTATTTTTTTAACCTTATCAGCTATGATGCAGCTAAATTTAATAAATCACTTATTTTTTTCGCAAATGTGCTTATCTCATCGGTGAGGAAGTATAAAAAAAACGTTTCGTGCATCATATCAGCCTTCCTTTGCACTACCTCCTTGACTTGAAAGTATTAAAATGCGCACTTGCAAACAGCCAAAATCCGCTGTGTTTTAAAACTGTCAACTTTGCACCTATTTTCCAATGCTTTCAAAATCTACTTTTTTGCGTAAAAAATTAAAATCTGAACACACAAATAGAAAGAGCATAAAAAATTGACATAGAAAAGGGCAATACTTTTTTTGTACCAGATTCACTTTTTTCTGTCACAGATTTCCTCATTTCTGTCACAGATTTGGTTCTCGACACGAAATCAACAATTTTTAAAATTTTTTGTGTGAAATTCAGGGTGGGCAAAGACCAGATGGCTGCAGACCCACTCCGGAATGGCCGAAAGGCCAAAACTATTGGTTTTCCGGGGGTATACTAAAGGGGGTGGGGGTTAACGTTTCGAGAAAAATCGATTGAGCGGATCAGATTTCGGCTCCGATCGGCTAAATCGCTCACAAATCCATCCTGAACCGCTCAAAACCACCATAGACATGGAATTCTGAGCGATTTAGCCGATCGGACCCGAAATCTGATCCTCCCAATTGATTTTTCTCAAAAAGTTCACCCCCCTTTAATATACCCACGGAAAACCAATAAGTTTGCCTTTCGGTCATTCCAGAGTGGGTCTGCAGCCATCTGGTCTTTGCCCACCCCTGAATTTCACACAAAATTTTTTAAAAATTGTCGATTTCGTGTCGAGAACCAAATCTGAGACAGAAATGAGGAAATTTGTGACAGAAAAAAGTGAATCTGGTACAAAAAAAGTGAATCTGTGACAAAAAAAAAGTATAGCCCGATAGAAAGATGAAGATCAAAAACAGTGCTTATTTCGCAGTTTATTGAGAAAAAACACAAAGTTTGATATTCAGTCTATTCACGATATAGTGTAGGGGCAAAAAATTTCGTTCCCAGCTAGGGTCCGACACTTTTTTACCTCTAATTTTTGTTTGGGTGTTAATTGTACTTGTACTTGTATAGCTAAAACTGTAATGTTAGCTAGTATATGTTGGCTTATTGGAAAATAATAAGTGTGAATCACTGGCTACCCGATGGCCTGCTTCACGCCCCTTTTGCTACCAATATATAGCAGCCACCACACCCTATCGGGGTTGTTAACTTGTTCACTATTCTAAGCCACACACATTAATCATCTTTTGTAATTGCTGTAGTAATAAATAATTGGTTGGATTCGGATTCTACTAGCTAGCTAAACTACCGTATTACTCTAATAGTAGCCCCCCCTCTAATAGTAGCCCCCCCTCTAATTGTAGCCCCCCCCCTAATAGTAGCCCCCCCAAGGGGCATATTGAAAAATAGTAGCCCCCCCTCTATAGTAGCCCCCCCTCTAATAGTAGCCCCCCCCCTCTAATAGTAGCCCCCCTCTAATTGTAGCCCCCCCCCTCTAATAGTAGCCCCCCCAAGGGGCATATTGAAAAATAGTAGCCCCCCCTCTATTAGTAGCCCCCCCTCTAATAGTAGCCCCCCCCCTCTAATAGTAGCCCCCCTCTAATTGTAGCCCCCCCTCTAATAGTAGCCCCCCCTCTAATAGTAGCCCCCCCTCTAATAGTAGCCCCCCAGGGGGCATATTGAAAAATAGTAGCCCCCCTCTATTAGTAGTCCCCCTCTAATAGTAGCCCCCTCTATTAGTAGCCCCCTTATAGTGGTACAGAAATTTTTCAAGTCTAAAACAATTTATACAATAAAAGTTTGAGTTTTCGTTATGTCTCGGGACGAATGAAATATTTGTGACACTGTTGATGTAAATTCTTATACAGTCATTATTTTGAAGTTTTTGGTTGGTGCCAAGGGTTGAAAAATAGTAGCCCCCCTCTAATTGTAGCCCCCCCCTCTAATAGTAGCCCCCCCCCGGAGAGGGGGGTTGAAAATTAGTAGCCCCGGGGCTACTATTAGAGTAAATACGGTACTAGGATTAACATTTTCGAAAACTTTTATGAAATCTGATTCGTCAGTTTAATCAAAAATTTCGCAAGGGTTCCGATTTCGCCGATCGTTTTTGTAAATGGCAATAGTTTTGCCGAAAAGACTCGCGCCTCTCGATTGTAGAGTTTAGTTGCGTTCTTCGTGCTCTGTGGAGACCCGATTGGATCGAAGGGCACCAAGCACCACAAATCCACATTCCAGACTCTTCCGCCAGCTTACCCCCCTTTCTGTTGTGTGCAATTACCCTTGTATATTTGCTGGATACCCCCTCACCACCTCTCTCAGCAGCTATTGTATGTGTTTGTGCCCCTATCACCCACCACCCATGTTCCCTTGATCTCCGCGGAGATATCCCTGTATTGTATTGTTGTAGTTTGTAGCTGAAAATGGCATTAGCCATTTTCCCATTTTTATCATTAGTTGTGTTTTACAAGCTAGCCGTTTGCTAATATAGCTCCCGTGTTTAGCTAAAATAAACTTACACCTTACTTCCTGTTGCCTACACTATAAGGGTTGGATCCCCCGACTTCTGAGGAGAATTGGAAAAGTTGGTGTTGGCCACACCGATTTTACCTATTATTTACTCGATATAGTGTAGCCTTTTTTTCGAAAATAATGCTACACTATATCGATAGGCGTGAGTATTCTCGGCAAAGCTGTTCCTGTTTGCAAAAACGATCGGCAAAATCGGAATGCTTGCGATGTTTCTGATTAAAGTGACGAATCAGATTTCGTAAAAGTTTTAAAATTACAGGTAAAAAAGTGTCTGACTCTAGGCGGGAACCAACTTTTTGCACCTACACTATAACAAGAGTAGACTGTACTCTGAAAAAACTTTGTCGTAGTTTTAAGGTTTATTTAAAGGAAAAACGGCAGCCTTTATCCGCATCAGGGCTGCATCGGATTTGAAAAAATATCGGATCGGATGTCAAAAAGTGCCGGATACCGGTTATCGTATTTCGTATATTTTTGACAAAATATTCCGAGCGATTAGACTGATGCTAATTCGACTATATCTCGCCAAAAGTCTAATTCGGAGTCTAATTATGAAAATCGATTTATCTTAGTTATGCTATCATATGCTGGATGTAGTTTATATGTCATCTAAAAGCCAGATAAATTCCCTTCCGACCCTAAAAATGGTTTTTCCTAAAGTTTACTAATCGGCGAGATATAGTCGAATTAGCATCAGTCTAATTTTTTCGTTTTTACTACGGGTCCTGACAAAATTTAAAAAAATATAAAAAATTGGGCTTAAACACAAAAGTAGCGACACACCCAACCATACATACCAAATACTATATAGAGATTAATTTCAAAAAATTCTGAAAATACCATATGCTTATCCGAAAATTGTCTTTTTCGGATATCAGATACAAAATATCGGATATCCAGTGCAGCCCTGATCCACACCATCCAAAAGCAATTTTCACCGTTTGGAAGGGAGGACTTTTGCGTTAGAGTTGGATTCAAGATGGCTAACCAAAGACTTAACTATATCATAGTTTGCTTCACAGTTACCCTTCTTCACCTTCGCTGAGCCCAACCGCTACAAAAGCTAGATTTTATATCTTAGGCCGAAAGATTAAAACCTTACTACATTGTAATAAAGAGTGGAGAGCACTGGTCAGCCCTCAATGAATTATTATTGTGGTCTTGTGTAAACAAAGAAAGCAGTGTGTTTACACAGAGAGGACCGCCCTTTGCATATACTGTTAATTGCAAAGGGTCTCGCAATTGATAAACAAAATGGAGGAAATGGCAAATAAACAATATTCATAAATTTGGGCTTGGATAGGTCTCTTACATAGTTAAAGTTATTGGCGTCTAAACGAATGACAATCGGGAGTTGAACTTACAAACCTAAAAGGTCACAAAAATTTGTGTTGAATCATAATCAAAAGATAAATAGACCTAGCTCTTGGGGGTAAATAATTTTAATAATAATAATTTAACATGAAAACAGAAGAGCTTGACAGAAACTATGCACTTGGTATACTGTCCAACTCAAGTTCATCTCGGCTTTTACGAAGTCGGTTATAACTCAAAAAATGCTAGACTTGATAATTTCCAAAAAGTGTAGGTGATCAACTGGGTAAGCCCTATGCAGTTTGGCAAGCGTCACTTTGATTTGACGAAAATCGAGGCACCCTCTACCAGCCTAGACTAGTCCTTGAAAACAGGATGTCATGGCCGAATTACTGGCAGAAGGCTGGCTACAGAGCCATTCACCTCGACTGAGCGCTCCAAGGAGCCGATTCTCTCAATCGCAGGTCCAGGGACTTTCCTCACAGCAGATTCAGTCATTCCCAATAGCCGGGCAACTGTTTTGTGGCTGCGAAAACTTTTCCCGTCATCACCAACTCCAATTTTCTGAATTTTCACTTTATATAGCGCACATTTATTTTGACCTCAACACATTGCTGGGTTTGAGCAGATGCTCGACGGTTAGAGAAATAATACTCTTTCGTGTCTTTATTGACTTGTTGAAGAAGGAAAATTTTTATGTGATGTCTTTCTTTGTTTTTTTTTAATTTTAAGCATTTCAATAAAATTGAATTTGGCCGGTTTTTTTATTACCCGGTTAAAATTTTCGGTCGGTTTACTGCTTTTATTTCGGGTTTTATTTTGTTGTAAATTCAGCGAAAATTTCGATGACCCGGTTTAGCCAGTTTTTTAATCCAGGTTTTATTTACCATTAGATTAGCTGAAACGCCGGTTCTTGGTTACAGACCGAATACTACTCTGTTTTATATGTCTAATTTTTGTGTGAGTAAACACTCCAAAGAAGTTGAATATGAGTTGAACTTGTGTACAAAAAATTTAAAATTTTTATTGCCCTTCACAAATATCAACACAATAATTTATGATATGAACAAAGGAAAGAACCAACAAAGATATTTATTCATCAATATAGCCGACCATATAGGTATACAAAGTAGTAGTATTAGAGGGTAAGTGAAGCAATTGCTGACCACATATACACCACCCAATATCGAAATTTTTACATAGGCAATCATTTACAACAACATAAAACCAAAATTAATGTATAGAACCTTATTTTTCCAAAGCACCTACAAGTTAGTCAAGCAAGCCCGAGTCAAGATTAAAATCACAGGCAGAAAAAGTTTTTCTCAGTTTTTTTGACTTAGCTAGCTCGGCGTGTCAAATTGCCAAAGATCGAAAATAAGAGTTTTCGTGGCAATACCAAAATTTAAATCAAATAAGAATTAGGCGAAAAAATACCCGAAATTATTAACTTTCTTAACTGCTTGTTTTTACACCAATTTTTTGTGGTATTGCAGCAAATTCGGGTTTTTAAAGGACCATGGTTTTTGCTCGCAGTGGCATGTGCAATATTTGAATTGGCGGGGGACACTTCTCTTTCTTCTATCAGTGTACTCTTTCGAGTAATTTGAAACGACTTCAAAGAGTACAGGGAGAGACGAAAGAGAAGTGTCGCCCGCCAATTCAAATTTCGCATATGCCAGTGCGCGCAAAGAATATGTTCCTTTAAAGAAAGCTGAGATTCAGCGCTACAAACTGAAAAGTAAAATTAGTATTGCTACATGGAATTTTGGAATTACAACACACAAAATAACAGGGGTCAAGTTTCCCCTTTTTACAACTTTTAGTTTTCATTGTTAAATTTTCACCATTCCTAGTTTTGTGCTTAAAATAAAGCTGAAGTTTCAAGCTTTCTTTCAAGCTCAAAATTACAAATGATGGAAATTTAGAACATGAGTAATATGGCAGTTCTATAATGGCGCGCTCACAATGGAGGTGTGAATTGCGAGGTCGAGGTAAAACGGTGTCTAGATATTGCGTTTTCGGTTGAAAAATGCCAAATCTGATATTACTTACTTACTTACTTTTAGATTTTAGGTATAAGTATCTATATCAGACTTGGCATCTTTCAATATTAAACGCGTGATCTAGACACCACTTTACCTCGACCTCGCACCTCACACCTTCATTGTAAGCACCCTATAACTGGGGTTATTATCCGAGTACAAAAATCACTGAAAAATTCGTCCCCAAATTAAAAAATAATAATAATGAAAACTAAAAGCTGTGAGAAGGGGGAAATTTACCCCGTGTTATTTTGTTTGTTAAAACTCCGAAATTCCAAGTAGCAATACTAATTCTTTTTTAGTTTGTAGTGCGGCATCTCAGCTTTTTTTAAGCCTTAATTTGCTGCAATACCACATCAAATTTGTTCATAAATACAACAAATTAAGTTTAAATTTGCTACTCTTTTTTGACTAATTCTTATATGTTTGAAATTAAGGGTTTTGCTACCAAAACCCCTTTTTACCGATTTTTGCCAGTTTGACCCACTGTAATCATTTGGATGCTTAAAATTGCGTAAAAATACACATATGATGTCACAAAAAAAACCTTTTGAAAAGGTCAAAAAAATTCAAAAAAACAGAACGCCACAACCTATTTCCGATTTTTGACACGCCTTGCTAGGTCTTGAAAACAAAAACAGAGTTGTTCAGATCGAAAAGTTGGACGAGAAATATAGCATGGGAAAAACCCCATCCCAAAAAAGCAGTTTGTAAACAATGGCTCAATCGCATTGCGCACTCAAAAGTAACTAAAAAACTAAATTTTACTTGCAAAGCACTGAATTTTAATTTCAAATTTGATCTGATCTGAACTTTGCCGCAAAAAGTTAAGCCTTCGCCTTTTTTGTTTATTTTAATTTTTTCCTATAATTTCGCCCTCGATCTCAGCTTTTTAGTGAGCTATCAAGCTCGGAGCCCCCACACATAATTCATTTTAAAATGAATCAGATAGAATAAATAGCTAAATGTAACTAGATATGGCATCCGGAATTTCGGGATTTTACTTTCGAACGCACTTTAGACCCACTTTTCAGCAAACATGGATAACTGAAATTCACAACCTTTAGCTACTTTTTATTCTTCTATCTATTGCATATTTTATATTTAGAATTTTATTTTAAAATTTTGGACCTGGGAACTTGAATTCCGAAATTGACCTGAACGGGATCCCGTTTTGTCAATTTCTGGATTCATGGTCGCAGGCAGGGACGTCCAGGGGTTGACAGTGGTTGGGGGGGGGGGGGGTGCCAAGTTAGACATCACCCCCCCCCCCTCCCGATTTTTTTTCATTATTAAAGCACCATGAAAGTCGAAAAAGGTGTAAGTAAGATGACCTCTGGGCTTTAGTCCCCCCTTCCTCCGAAAACTTTTCTGGATAAGCCTCTAGTCGCAGGTCCAAAATTTTCAAGTTAAGTTCAAAAAGTAAGGACGCCAATAGATCGAGGAATGAAAAGTAGCTATAGGCTGTGAAATTTTTAGCTATCAATGTATGCTAAAAGTGGGTCAAAAGTGCGTTAAAAAAAATCCCAAAACCTCGGATGCGATCTGTAAATGTAACCGCCACATTCATGCACATTTTCAAATTTAGACAATCAGTTGACTGATAAATCAAATTAAATTGCAGCACCAAATTTATGAAAGTTCACACCTAATTTTGTGCTCCATTGAAATTAAGGGCTGCATTTGTTATTTTTGACAAAAATTAGAAAAAGGTGCCGCATATAGAAATTATGTGCTGAAATTTAGATGATTAAAAGTGTTCAAAAAACTATTTTGCAAATGTTATTTTCTTCTGATCTGATTACAACAGTGGTTTTGACTTGTTTATCTTCATAGGATGTGCCAGAAGCCAATTGTGTCGTCACTGAAAACAGAAGTCAATTATTATCAGTGGTGTTAAATATATAAAAACTAGCAACAGAAGAACTGGCCAATAGGCAACGCTAATTTGTTGTTGCTTTTTTTTTTCTCAAAAGTACCATTTATTTATAGATTTCTTGATGCCACTAGTTGAATTTGCTGATAAATCAGAATCGCAAAACAGACTTTTCGAATAAGGCTAAAGGCGCGTCCCCATCAGTACAATGTACAGTGCGATGTAAAGTGCAAAAAAGAGCTGTAGATTTTTTTCTCGGCCGAATTTTTATGGTAGGACTATACTTTAGTGCGGTTGCTCAAAAACGCGTTTTAAGTATTTTTTTCGACGTAATTCAATGTGAAACGTTCAAAAAACATGTTTTTAGGTGTGGGAAAAACCAAAAACCGAAAAAAAAAATTTTTGGAAAATTTTCATTTTTTGGTCTAAAGTTGGTATTTTTCGGTCTTTTTCACAGTGTTCGATTTCCGGACAAGGCAAAAATATTGTGCATATTACATGTTTTTATTCTCGGATTCATTTCTAGGGTGAGCTAGTGTGCGCATCTCTAACTCTCAAGCCCCTACGCCCCCTCCGGGGCGTAGAGGGCTTGGGGGCTTGGAGTTGAGATGCGCACACAAGCGCACCTAGAAACCAAACACTCGATAAGCAAATTATGCATATATAACACGCATAATACTTTTTTATGCAGTAGGCCCTGCAAATCAAAGCATGTTTATATTTCATTTTGGTTCATTCATTTTGGTTCATTCAAAGCAGCAAGAAAAAAAACAAGAGTAGCAAACAAAAATAATAAAAAATATATAAAAAAGGACAGTTAGAAGTCTTTGTCTTATCATAAATAGCTTATCTTATCAAAATTTAAAAATTTGCCTTGGTCCCCCAGGCAAAAACCAAAAAAACACGAAAATTTTTTTTTCGGTTTTTGGTTTTTCCCACACCTTAAAACATGTTTTTTGAACGTTTCACATTGAATTACGTCGAAAAAAATACTTAAAACGCGTTTTTGAGCAACCGCACTAAAGTATAGTTTAGCCATTTTTATTTCTGTTGGTACCATTTTGTAGCTCAGATGCAGGACTACACAATAAAAAAATTCAGCCACATATCGTTGAAAAAATGTTGATAAAAATGCGTTTATTTGCACTCTATATAGCACTCTACATTGCACTCATTTAGTGAGATGTAGAGTGCAAATAAACGCATTTTATCAACTTTTTTTCAGCGGTATGTGGTTGAGTTTGTTTTTATTGTGTAGCCCGGAATACAAAATGGTACCAACAGAAAAAAATTCAACCGAAAAAAAATCTACAGCCGTTCCCGTCTAAACAAGTCAACAGAAATCCCTCATTCATTGGGGCTGAGCCTAAGTTCCCGAAAATAGACCCGAAGTTTCAGTGCCAAGCTGTAAAAAAAACTATCTTACTTTGGTTCATATCTTAGAGAAAATATTTAGATAAATATATTATTTTCAGCCAATTCCAAGTGTGAACACTTGAAAAGCTGGAAAAAATTTGGATTCCTCGTCTAAATTAGGCCCAGAAAGCTTAGATTTATGGTTGGGATCAGGGTAGGCCAGCGAATAATAGGTCGGACTGAAACAGAAACGTTCAAAGTTTTGGCGCTAGTAGCGAATATCCCCCACCCCCCCCCCAACAATCCGACCTTTTAAAATTGCTGTAACTACTCTTGCAAACAACAAGTTTAGGCTTAGCCCTTAGGCTTGGGGTAGACCAGCGTACGGAAGTTGTGACTAATAAGAGTTTGCGCACATTTTCCGGGGTCTGGGACATAAATTTGGGTACTTTTTACTAAAGTAAGAACGGTGAAAATCGTTGGTGGGGGGGGGGTTGGATATTCGCTACTAAGGTCAAAGTTTTGAATTGGCGCAAATAATAAAAAAACGCTCAAAGGCACCCAAATTCACACACTCATGTGTAGAGATAGAAAGTGTGGACCAAGCAAAATTCCAAGATAAGATTTTTAACTGAAATTTGACCAAGACCAAGAGCAAAATTTAAAAAAACGGTCAAGCAAGATCTTGGTCAACATCTTGGCCAAAAACCAAGATTAATAGTATATATTTTTATAGCAAAACTTGTCGCCAGTGTTGTATTCTTTTTTTTACGCACTATGTTTCCTGTTTTTGATCTTGTGCTTTTTATGTTGTTGACGTGTGTTTTATTAGAGATGGAAGTTTGACATTTTCGGGATGACACCGGACGAAATTTAAATAATTAAATGTTTTTTCCGGACGGGACATCCTGACGGGACATTGCTAAAAATGTTCAGGCGGAATTTTGGTACGGGATCGTCCACCCCGTCCTTTTTTAAATCTTGTATAGAGCCAAAAACCGAATCCTGGTATGTTATGGGTCCTAAAACGATAAAATGGGGGCCAGCGACAGCTTGCGACAATTCAAATTGAGACAAACTCAAATTGCCACAATTGAGATTGAGACAATTCAAATTGAGACAAACTCAAATTGCCACAATTGAGATTGAGACAATTCAAATTGAGACAACAATTTATAAAGGTAATTCGAAATTCAAATAGAGAAGTTTTGTCTCAATCTGATTTTGGCTCAAATTGGTCTTATCCAGTGTTTCGAAAGTAACCCCTACAGTAACACCTACATGTACTATCTAACCGTACACCTACATTAACACCTAAAATCAAACGTACACCTAACCGTACACATACACTGAAATTAAACATACCATACATTTACATGTACACTTAAAATAAACCGTACACGTACCCGTACACCTACACTTGAAATAAAACAAACCCTACTCGTACATACAGTTTGGCGTACTGTACCGTACAGTACGGTACAGTACGCCAAACTGTATGTGTACGGGTAGGGTTTCTTTAATTTCAAGTGTAGGTGTACGAGTAGGGTTTGTTTCATTTCAAGTGTAGGTGTACAGGTAGGTGTACGTTTAATTTTACGTGTACATGTAAGTGTATGGTATGTTTTATTGTCAAGTGTACGTGTAGATGTAGGGTACTTTCCAAGTGTACGCGTACTGTATGGTTTGTGTAGGTGTAGGGGTCTTTCGAAACACTGGTCTTGTCTGAATTCGAATTGTCTCAATTTGAATTTGTCGCAATGCAAATGGTGCTGTGATGACCATATATTTTAACGGCTCTCTTGGTATTAATAGCTCGCTCACAATGAGATGACGATGTGGAAGTATGATGTCGAAGTAGGTAGTAGTGCTCACAATGGGATGTTGAAGTCGGATGTCGAAGTCGGTAGTGAAGTCAGGGTGCTCACAATGGCACTTCGACATCCGACTTTGACTGCCTACTTCCTACCTATACATCGACTTCGACTTCGGTTAGCAAAACAACAGGGGGGACCAAGGCATTTTTTTTCAAAATTTCACTTTTGCCTAAAGTATTTCCTATTACATTAATTTCAATTACTTCACTACCGACTTCGACATCCCATTGTGAGCACCCTGACCTCACTACCAACTTCGACATCCTACTTCGAAATCCGACTTCGACATCGACATCTCATTGTGAGCGCCCTATAAGGGGGGGGGGGGAGGGGAACTTTATATACACATCGCCTTAGGTCACAGTTCGACTACTCGACTTGCTGCAGACCTTACTTTTTTTTCTCCTTTTATTTACCAATTTAGTGTCAAAATGTAGCCAAGCTTTTGGGCTTTCATTTGAGCTATCATACAGATGAAAAGGGTAACACTTTACTTGACCCCCCCCCACGGCTGACCCACTTTTGATGACAATTTTGAAAAACCGATTGCATATTCGTGTTTCTCGACCCCGATTTAGGCGCGAATTTACCAGTCGTTTCCGGTAAAGTGAAAAATTTTTTTTGTCAAACACAGGGGGTATCATGGATTTTAGTCAAAATTTGAATTCGCGCCTTTTGAATTTTGAAGGGATTAAGGGCTGTATAGGGAGGGGAAGGGAATAAAAGGGGCCACTTTATGCAGAACGTTAGAAAAAACATATATTGGTATTTCTGGCTGTCTTACCATGTTTTTTAACTGAGCCGTGGCAAAAAGAGCCTCTATATGCATTTCATGATCAAGAGTACTTCTCGGAATCATGTCTAAGGTAAGTGCGTGCGCGCATCTCTAACTCTCAAGCCCCTGCGCCCCCTTCGGGGGCGCAGGGCGCAGGGGGCTTGGAGTTGAGATGCGCACACCCACATACCTTAGACACAAATCACTCGAAAGTGACTCTGGATGCATGAAAAAGCATGCATACTAGAGTTTATTTATGCGGTAGGCCCAGTATTCAAAACTATGTTCAACATCTTCTTGTTAGTGGCCCTTGTGTGATTAGTGGCCCCTTTTATTCCCTTCCCCTCCCTATACAGCCTTAATCCCTTCAAAATTCAAAAGGCGCGAATTCAAATTTTGACTAAAATCCATGATACCCCCCTGTGGTTTGACAAAAAAAAATTTTTCACTTTACCGGAAACGACTGGTAAATTCGCGCCTAAATCGGGGTCGAGAAACACGAATATGCAATCGGTTTTTCAAAATTGTCATCAAAAGTGGGTCAGCCGTGGGGGGGGGGTCAAGTAAAGTCAAGCCATGAAAAGTTGGTATAGAGTTAGAGCTAAAATATAAAAAATCCAATTCGATGAAATCCTCAATAGGACTATACCAGTACTTTTCGGTAGTATCCTGGGACTGACGTTTTTTCCCAATTTTAATTTACATACTCATTTGCAACCTTACACTCAAAATGTAGCCCTGCTTCTTGCTGTCATCTTCAGCATACGGTTGTATAAAATAATGTAAATTGAAATTGCAAAAAATCTCAGTTCCTAGTACGCATCATTTTGGCTGGTTTCCTCTAATTTTGGTAGTCATTGCCAAAAATCGCAAAATTGAGGCAGTTACTGACAGCAAAGCAGTGCTGGAAATGGTCGCAATCGATTGCTCGATGATTTTTGGACCTAAAAGTCAAAAGCTTACTAAAAATTAAATTAAAACACCCCAGAGGGACTAAAACTTTCGACAAAAGGCGATGCGTATATAAAATTCCCTCCCCCCCCTTTAAGCGGAATCTATTTGTGATGTGGTTGTATCCAGCTTATCTGAATTATTGTTTGTGCTGTATTACTGTATACAGTTGATGCTCGATATAACGAACCCCCATACAACGAACTCTCGATATAACGAACCGATTTTTTTTGTTTATTAGGCCAGCTATGAAGTAAATGACTGAAGTTGGCGCTTGATATAACGAACGCTCGATATAACGAACCCCTATGGCTGGTCCCCAGGGGGTTCGTTGTATCGAGCGTCGACTGTAGTCTGTTGCTGATATAAAGCTTAAAAATGCCGAAAAAGCCGAAAATCACCTCAAAGGCACTTACTCAGAGGCAGTGAACAAGAGTTGAGAGTTAGAGCATACATCCTTGATGCCTTTGGTGTGCGCATTCACTATCTAAATAAAAAAAATTATTTCTGCGCACCACATACCATCACCAACCGTATCAGCCAATCTCATTCTATTGGAGGAAGTGATGTCCCAGAATTTCATGGTTCCTTCCCGACATACCGTCGTCAAATACACTTTCTGCTCCTGGTTGCCATTGTCTGAATGGGATTTGAGCAAGCACATGGCTGACACTGGTTTGTTGTGCGCGTCGTGCTCAATGTGGTTGCGTTTGAAGTCACGCAGGGAGAAGTGCATGATGTCCTGAATTGGGGCGGTTTACGAAAATTGAGGTACAGTCAACCCTCGTTTAACGTCACCCGCCTCAAGTTCCTTCCCACTAGGTTCCGACACTTTTTTCCCTAATTTTTTAAACATTTTGCTTGTTGTCTTCGGTAAGTCTAGTTGCAAATATCGCAAGGATTTTAATTTTGCCGATCGTTTTTTGAATAAAAAAAAATAAAATTGAATAACAAAAAATTGGGCACAGGTAACGAACAAGCACCCCACTCGAGTAAAGAACAACCCCAAAAACAGCTTGGTCCCCCTGTTGATTTTTTTTTAAATTTATAAAATCAACAGGGGGGACAAGCTGATTTTGGGGTGCTTGTTCTTTACTCGAGTGGGGTGCTTGTTCTTAACCTTGGCCAAAAATTGAATAAAAAAAGTCAGGTTGAAAAAGTCGGACCCTAGGCGGGAACGAACTTCAGAGGGGTGACGTTAAATCGAGGGTTGACTGCAGAGGCGCAGCCAGAAATTTCTGACGGGGGGATGGTGCACCAAAATTTTTTAGGCCATTTTACCCACACTGTTTTTTAAATTTTCGATGCCATTTTACCTACATCGCTCTTGAAAAAAATCTGAAGTGGGCACCAACAAGAGAAAATATCTAAATTTTGCGGCGGCGCCGGCAGGCCGCCGCAAAATTTTTTTGGTTGATTTAGGTTAAATAAGGAAAAAGACAAAAAATTCCATCCTGACGGGGAGGGGGGCACCAATAAGGAAAAAATCAGACGGGAGGGGGGGGGGCGCACGTGCCCCCCCCCCCCCCGGCTATGCCACTGGTTGACTGTATTATGGAAAATTTAAATACCTTGTCCCTGGAAGCACTAAACAGAGAGTCTCCATGGCATAGAGCAGCACTGACCAGTTGTTTGTGGGGTGGATTGAGGGTGTTACGGGAAGAAGCAGAGCCAGTCAGTGGGTTAAAGTCGTACACCCCACCTTGCAATCCTCGATCCAGCTGCTACTCTAATTATGTTATTGGTCTGGTTGGATACTGCTAGACACGATAACTCCTCACTGAAAATGATTTTGAGAAAATTTGTTGGAATTTTTTATAATTGATTTTTCAGAAATATATTACGGAGAATAGGCTGTTAACTATGGAAAAAAAATGTAGTAAAACATTGATATTATCTCAAGTTTTCGGGTGTTTGGTTAATTAGTCTCGTTCTTTTGGTAGCTACTTTAGACTGCAGGGTGCCCAGTATGAACCCGCGCATTATAATTTTACTTGTTTTCACTTTTACTTGTTTTCACTGTGGTCGCTAAACTTCTGAGCCTTATTCATTTTCTCTCAAAAAGCGGCCCATCGTCGGGTGATCAGTGCCCAGTACTGTTTGGAGCCGACGGTGAGCTGCCTCAGCAAAATTATTCGTTCTGCGGTGGCAGAACAAGTCTGGTGCGACATCAAAATGGCGCATCAAAATGGGTGGCATCAAAATGACCGCATCAAAATAGCCGGCATCAAAATGTCGCGGCATCAAAACGGCGCGGCATCAAAATGTCACGTACCAGTCCGGACGAGACGGGCCCTGCCGGACGGCGTCGGACGGGTGCCCCACTATGTCCCAATCAAAATTTGCCAAGGCCCTCAACTCTAGTCCGATTTCTTAGATTCCTCATTTTACCTTCCAACCAAACTCACGTGTGATTGCCAGAAAGCATCATAAAAGAAGAGAGTGTTTCCAAGTTCCATATTCTGATGTCGTTGCGGCAGGTGGTGAACATGTACTTGTTGCTATTGTCCACAGCGCAGGCGTAGATTATGGCTTCTTGAAGGGGCACCTCGTTGATTCTTGGAATTTTTTCATTACCACCTCACTCACCAGACCTGCAACCGAAATATGTTTTTATCTGGCAAAAAAATTTATTCTTTATAACAACCTGATGACTGCAGATGGCGCACACATAGGCCCGACCTCAGTCCCACACTTTGGCGACATACAGACTTCCACTGATGGCTAGGTGGCGGTCTTCGGGCAGTCTAAACAAAAAAGTTTGATGCCTGGTCAACTCTACGTGGTATGAAATTGATCTTACAAATGGACAAAGTTGACGTGTTCATGTGTCCCTGCAGGTGACCACCTCCTGGCACTTCTCCAAGTCCCACAGTTTTGCTGTTCTGTCTGCAATTAGTTAGTTACATAGATATTTGAGAGAGTATTTGGAAAAGAAACCTACCCAAGACCCACTGAGAAGGTATGTCTCGCTGGCATGCACGCAATTAACTCTCCTTGAATGACCATCTGCTGTGTGGCTGAAAATAAGGTAATTTGAGGTTTTAGCTGTAAACTAGTTTTCTTTTAGTCATGTTTACAGTTATCTTCAAGATTATAGTGAATTGTGAAAATGCAGTCTACTCCGTACATCCACCAATTTTCTGAAAGATTGTAGTGAGCGCTGCTTTTTTAAAAATGACCTAAATTGATTTTCCTGTCTTAGGATGTCAAGGCAAAATGACTATAGGAGCTTAGTTTCATGTGATTGCTGGGTTCAGGTTCAAGTAGTCTTAAATCTCGTGCATCCGAAAGTTAATTTACAAGCTTGTAACAAGTTTGTGTGGAATAACACGTTCACCGTATATTTTGACAGTGCACTTGTAAGGTGGACAGTCGTCGATTTACACTAACCATAGACCAAAATTTGTATTCGCAGATAAACCCATGTATTCCACAAACCTTCGACACAGCAGACGACACTTGGGAGGAGATTCAGCATTGTGAGCGGCACATAGCGAGTGATCTCAGAGATTCGTCTAAAAATTCACTCATCATTATATCCATCAACGAAACTTTTTGTTTTAGGCAAGCAAAACCAAAATCAACCACAACAAATAAAAACTTTAAAATCACCACAAGTATTGTGATTACCGTTTTGTAGAGCGACTGGACGGAGGTGCATCAGCCTGAGAGGAGAGCTCTTCTTCATCACACAGATTGCTGGAGTTGGTCGATTTTTTCATGGCGTCGTCTATGTTGTTATGGAGGTGAGCCGACTCTCCGTATAGCCTCCTCCACCTCCTTCTGCTGATGTACTCGCAACTATAAAATCATGAAGAAATTCACACATGCTTGTAATTTGTATAAGAATTAGAGTTAGCGGCTAAACCCCAGCAGTCTACTTCGGTATACCCTCAGCAGTCGATTTTTAAAGCATTATTTTTAAAGTGCTCAAATTGTTTAAAATGGTTTTTTGTTCATGCTTTGCCATTGTGAAATGAAAGTGCGAAAAATGCGGCAAGGATGGTATGATGAACGAGCGTGCGAATGGGTATGCATTTAATTATTTTTTGTTCAGTAAAGTGAGATTTCGTTGTGGCAAGAGACTTTATTCCGGTGGAAAAACGTGTAGTGGGTTTACCAAAGTTGACTGCTGGGGGTTTACCAAAGATGCTCCGAGTTAGCTTCACATAACAACGAAGCCATTTGTAGGCTTAATTTTTGTACGTTTTCTGTTCTAAATGCACGAAAGAAAGCCGAAATTATTTTAGAGGTTATTTGATACCAAGCATAGCAACTCACCCAGCATTCTATGAAGCGAACAAAAAAGAAAAAAATCTCTACATAGTATTTTGCATGGGTATCTAACGCTATTTCGGAAGCTATTGTCTTACAATCAAATTTTTGGCGCTAGTAGCGAATATCCTCCCCCTACCCCAGAATTCGACCTTTTAAAAAAATTTGACCCTACTTGATATACCCCCCAAATCAACTTTTTTAAAAGTGTTTCCAAACACCTTATATTCGACTAAATGGCCTCAGAAGTTCAAAAAAGACATTATTTTAACTTCTGGTTAATAAAAACTGAGTTTTGGACATTTGAAATTCGACCATTTGCCTGTTTTGGCATGTTTGGTCACTGGAGCTGGGCAAAAATAGTCTCTAAATGCATTTTTGTTCAAGAGTCTTCTCCGAATTATGTCTCAGGTAAGTGAGTGCGCGCATCTCTAACCAACCAAGCCCCTGCGCCCCTTCGGGGGCGCAGGGGCTTGGTTGCTTGGGTTGAGATGCGCACACCACATACCTTAGACGCAAATCACTCGAAAGTGACTCTGGATGCATAAAATGTATGCATACCAGAGTTTATTTATGCGGTAGGCCCCAGTCAACAAAACTATGTTCAACATCTTCTTTTTCACACTAAATTGGCCCATTTTTGGTCCATTTATACCCAAATACAGACCTAAATCCTTTGAAATGGTCAAAATGGTGATTTTGGGTGGTCCCAAAACTCAGTTTTATCGACCAGAACTCAAAAATAATGCCTTTTTTGAACTCCTGAGGCCATTTTAGGTCGATATAGGTGTTTGGAAACATTGAAAAAGTTGATTTGGGGGTATATTCCAAGTAAGCGCCAAAATTTCATTGCTCTCCAATTTGAGTGCATTTAGCCTGGATTTAGGGCGGATTTTCATCTTCTATTAATAGGTACAAACAGGATGGATGCGTCGATAGGCGCCTGTTGCTCCTAGTATATACCGTATTCCGTAAAATCCCAAGTGGCAGCCCCCAACTGGCACCTTTTTTTTAATTTGTAGTCCTGACACGGAAAAATGTTTCAAAATCAAACCAAACTGAACCAACAAGCCGACATCGAGGACTTCATGACCACCAATTATTGAAAAACATATTGCTGAGCAGTGTGAATATTATAGTAGGAAAATAGAAACTTCTCTGTAGTCAAAAGAAAGTTAGTGAAAAGAAAAACAAAAAAATATATTTTCCCCCAATCTATTGCAATGTGAGTGTGCTGGTCTTAACCCTTGGCCGGTACAACAACCTGTTTGTCGTATATTTTTAGTGTTAATAACATAGTGTTACTTAGAGTTGCTCGAATCGATATTTGGACCAGAACCGGGAATTTGACTTTTGCTAAAACCGGAACCAGAATCGAGTTTTGTAAAAACAGGAATCGGAATTTCACTTTTGCCGAAACCAAAACCGCAGCCTGAAAAACGTGTTTTTAAACAAATCGCTGATGCTTTACATGATTATTTTTGTTTTATTTTGGCATTTAACACGAAAAATTCACTCAAAAGTTAAAAAATACGGGCAGCGACAGATTGAAACGATTCAAATTAAGGCAATTCAAATTGAGACAAAATTATTCGCAATATCGCCAAATATTTGCCTGAATGGTCTCAATCTGAATTGTCTCAATCTGTCGCTGCCCAAAATACGCGTTTTTAAAGTCATCCAACAAGCAAGAGCAAAATTATGATAGAGTTCGGTTCGGAATTGATATCAGGATCGGGACCGGAATCGGAATCCGAAAAAGGACCGGAATTCCGGTACACCGGAACCGGAGCTCTGGCCAACTGAAGTGTTACTAGTTTAAATTGTTTTGTATGTCTAGGAACTATAGTAAAAATTTGGCTGCCAGTTGGGCTTGAGTTCAGAATCCCCCGCGGGACTGATCAGGTGGAGGAGATAACTTCATATTCGTGTTTCTCGACCCCGATTCGTGAGAAAGCCGCGCGTTTTTTTGATTATGAGAAAAAAAAATTCCGAACCACAGGGGGTATAATGGTTTTTAGTCGAAATTTGAAAACTTTAAATTGGCGTCTTTTGAATTTAAAGGGATTAAGGGCTGTATAGGAAGGGAATAAAGGGGGCCACTAATCATACAGGGCCCACGAACAAAAAGATGTTGAACATAGTTTTGAATACTGGGGCCTACCGCATGTAAAACTCTGGTATGCATGCTTTTTCATGCATCCAGAGTCACTTCCGAGTGATTGTGTCTAAGGTATGTGGGTGTGCGCATCTCAACTCCAAGCCCCCTGCGCCCACGATGGGGTGCAGGGGCTTGAGAGTTAGAGATGCGCGCACTCTCTTACCTTAGACATGATTCCGAGAAATACTCTGATTAAAAAATGCATATAGAGCAGGCTCCCAACCGTCCTGAATTTTTGTTGTTGTTCATTTGTTGTTCATCAAAAGCAGCGGAAACACGTGGATGCAGCCAGGGCCGCCGCTATCTCGCAATCACTCTCTACTTTCCTGCCAAGTCAAACATCGCCAACAGCCATCGATGACAAGACTGCCGCTGCTGAAGGAGCTTGGTCGTTTCACATTGCTCGTCATCCTCAATCTTTCCAGTCTGCAGATTGCGTTTTTTCAGGTATTAATAATTACTTTTTTTATTTATCTATTTTTCGTATGGTTTTATTTCAGAAGGGCTATTCAGAACGATGTTTCCAGACTCGCAATTTATACAAAGCGTTCTTTTGGTCTTCGAGAAACCTCTTCAATTGCTTCAGGTAAAAATAATCTGTATTTTTTTGTGTTTTTATGCCTTTTTTAGCGTACAGAAGCCTTTCTTCCAGAATTGGTGAATATCATGAATTCGTTCAAGGCACAGATTATCAGTCGAAAACTGTCATCGTTCTATGGAGCGGCTACATCAACAATGCTAGGCTGCTTTCTTGATCAGAGTCGAGAAGAATATTAAAAATCTAGTTTCGATGTTTGTTTTTATTAACCAATCATGTTCAAACTGAGCGATTGACATTATTTAGGAATTCTACACAATCGTTCTGGACTACGTTTTACAAGTGGTTTCATCTCGCTCATTTGCCGTCAAATATGTCCTGGATTATGCTTCATATGCCAGAAGTGAGTTACGAAGAAGTTTGCTCTTTGGCGGTTCAACTCTATCCGGATTTGGCGGAACAGGACTCGCTGTTTGATGAGGTACGAACTTTGAATTCACTTTTTTTTAAATCACGGGATTGTTAATTTTAGGTGTCTGCTCTCAATTTCTTCTCCGACGAATTCCAGCCGATGTTTTTGAGGCAGAGGATACTGAGCACAAATGGATGAAGATTTTCTAGGAAAACGAGATGCTCCCGGCCATCTACCGACTCGTCAGTGCAATTCTCTCAATTCCAGTCTCAAATTCCTTCATCGAATGGATTTTTCCACTTTGCGGTGTGCAATGGACGAAAGAGAGAAATTCGCTGGAAGTGCGAACGGTGAAAAGTCTAGTGCAAACGAAAGTAAATTTTGATCTAACATGTGTTGAAATGTACAACTTTCTTTTGAAAAGCAATGTGTTGTTAAGGAAGATTAGAGCACGGGAAAAGTACTTTTGATTGTTTACTCACCGTTGGCTGTTGTTGTTGATGAAATTCTAATAAAATTTGGATTGAAAATTGTCCTTTGCAATTTGTCTGAATTTCGAAGGTTAAATTGAATTTTTGAGATTTTTGTCTGAATTTTGAAGATTAAATCTGAATTTTTGAGATTTTTGTCTGAATTTTGAAGGTTAAATCTGAATTTTTGAGATTTTTGTCTGAATTTTGAGCTTGTCGAGTTGGGCCCCTGATATTGAGTCTATTTTTGCCACGGCCCAGTTGAAAACATGGTGAGGCAGGCGAAGAATACAAGCATTTTGAATTTTTATGTCAAACGTTCTGCCATAAAAATGGCCCTTTTTATTCCCTTCCCCTCAATACAGCCCTTAATCCCTTTAAAATTTAAAAGGCGCCAATTAAAATTTTTCAAATTTCGACTAAAAAACCATGATACCCCCTCTGTGGTTCGAAAATTTTTTTTCTTAGAATCAAAAAAAACGCGCTTTCTCATGAAATCGGGGTCGAGAAACACGAATATGAAGTTATCTTCTCCACCTGATCAGTCCCCGTGGGGGGGGGGTATTCGTCACTGCAACCGCCAGTTGAGTGTCGTTCCGTATTCCCTCTGAAATATATCCAGGGCTATTTTTTCAAACCCCGAAAATCGACAAAAGTTGGGTCCATATCAAAATTTCAAATGGCGGCCCCCAAAATCCCAACTGGCAACCATCCCAGCTTATACATACTAGATACAAGCGAGTATGAACAATAGCTCCCGGCGCCGATAGTTCGTGGCGGCCGATAGTTTTCGGCCTGTATAAAAAGGACGATTGTTCATGTAAAAAGACTATCTTTGCCGTGCTTACATAATACCTAATTTACTCTAATAGAGCCAGACTCCCTCGTTTTTTCACTAATATTTCAGAGTTAGGGTTTCAGAGTTAAGATTTTAGAGTTAGCATTATAACTGACTTATTCAACCATTTGGGTATCACAAAATACCCTCACATGGATACTTAGGTACTACTTCTCAGGTTCTAGATACCGTATTTTCTCTATTAATGCACCCGGGTTCATTATTTTTCAACCCTTCAAAAATGTTGAAATTGTAAATCGAAAATGGCCCTAACTCTGAAATCCTAGTCAAAAAATCGAGGGGGGTTCATTATTAGAGAGGGGTTCATTAATAGAGAAAATACGGTATTACCATCTCCAATCTAGATACCTAGGTCTTGATACCGCCACCTGGGCAATGCTACCTAAATTTGTAATCTTTGCACTACTGAGGTACAATAACCTAGGTATACAAATTAAGAGTCTATGTGGCCCGCTGGCGCAGCTAGTTTGGTCAGAAGATGTGTTTTCGAATGTTGGGGTTCCCTACAAGTTGTACGTGTAGCTTTAGATAGTTGGAGTACTGGGTAGTAGTCATAGTAGCCGCTCGTTGGGGCCTCCAGTTGGGATGGCCGCCAGTTGACCCTCGTTCAAATTTTGGGTGATTGACCAAATCGGAAAAGTGGTACCGGTAGAGCTCGCGATAGTGAATTAAAGAAAATTTTTTTTTTCTGTGGCGAAATATGAGTCTTCGAAGTCGGAGGGAACGGAGTCGATTTTTAAAGGAATCTCAGTAGGTGGAATGTATTTGCTGTTATTGCTTATTTTTAAACCAGGAAATCCCCGGAATCCTTGGAATGACCATGTTAATGTCACCTTAGACCACCACAAACCCTGCAAAAGCATTTTCCATTACCTTCGGGAATAGCTTTCAAAGACTCCATGGATTGTTTGGTAGGCGTTTCTAGTAATTTCGACACATAGAGCAACTCTTCCGTGGTAGCTGTCCTCCTGCGCACCTTCTCTGGCGCTGGAGGAAACACAAGACTGCAAGCGGCTGAAAACAAAAGCAACTGCAGCATTTGGCAAAGCACACACAAGCATTATTATTTGGCTAACCGTGAATTTTCTATTGGTAAAGGTGAAAAAACCTAGGATCAGGATTTTTGCTCAATATTTTCTTTGATACACTTTTCAGTGTAGTTTTCAAGATACCGTCAAACTTTGAAATAATGTGACTTCCTCGAGTTTTTTTTCACAACGCCAATTTCAGGGACTGCATTTTTAAAGTCGTTCATCAGGTTCTTCTGTCGCTATGGTCCAGAAACTGAGAGGATTCTAATTTCGCATGTCAGTTTTATAAAATGGCAGCAGTTTTGTCATAAAGACATGCGACTCTCAATGACCACCATTCAATTGGACACACTTATTGGGCTAGTTCCCTAGCCATAACAAAATAATAACAAGTTTGAGCTTGTCCTGATGGGCGCTGGCTAACCCCCGCCTAAAATTTCACCAGTTAAGATAGTTAAATGCGCGTTTGATAAAAAAATGCCCCACGATTCTGTTAATTTTGAAAAAAAAAATTCGACCCTACTTGGATATAACCCCCTCTCCATTCAACTTTTTTTAAAACTGTTTAAAAACCCCCTATATCGACCTAAAATGGCCTTATGAATTCAAAAAAGGCATTATTTTTGAGTTCTGGTCAACAAAAATTGAGTTTTGGACATTTTGAAATTTCGACTTTTTACTTGTTTTACCATGTTTTTCAATATGGGACTTGGCAAAAAGAGCCTCTAAATGCATTTTTGATCAAGAGTCTTGCTTCGAATTATGTCTAAGGTAAGGGAGTGCGCGCATCTCTAACCAACCAAGCCCCCTGCGCCCCTTCGGGGGCGCAGGGGGCTTGGTTGCTCGGAGTTGAGATGCGCACACCACATACCTTAGACACAAATCACTGGAAAGTGACTCTGGATGGATAAATAATGTATGCATACCAGAGTTTTTTTATGTGGTAGGCCCCAGTTATATGTTGTATATCCAAGTAGCGCCAAAATTTCATAGGTTTTCAAAGGTTTAACAGTTTGAGTGCAAAACATTGAAGAAAAATAGAGTAAGACAAAAAAAATTTGTAAAAAATTTACTTGATTACAACTTTTATCCAACCATCGCTATAGGTGTTTGCAAAAACACGGGAAATTCGACCACGGGGAGGGGATTTGTAAAAAAATTTAAGCATGTTTTTTTGCTTTTCCCCAATAAAAAAGGAGAAAAATGTGTACGTTGGACAACGAGGGCTGAAAAGGAGATGCGGGGGTGGGTTTTAAAAAACTTTTACTCGTGATTTACGGGGGCGTGGGATTGCCGAAAAAATCGCGCGGGGGCATGGGGTCACGTGGGATTGCTCCCGGGCTGCGAACCCTAACCGCTACACCCCCTACCTTCACCCCTTCCCCATTAAAAAAATAGATCTAGATTTTTACTGCAAAACTTTTGTTCTTTGTTAAAAAAGACTAGCAAAGATTTCTTGAGATTTTAATCACGCTGAGAAAATCTTAAATCAGACTGAGCAAAAGGTGCCAAAGTGGTCTAAAAAGTGTCGGACCCTAGACGAGAACGAACTTGAGGTGGTCGCGTTATATTAAAAGTTGCCTGTAATTGTGACTTTTTCATACAATAATAGTAAAAACAATTATGATAAGAAATACATCAAAAATATTGGTGGATCCTGGACTTTCTCAACCTTTATTCAATGTTTCAAAAACATACAGTTAGTGGAAGTAGTGGATTCGCCTTGCAAAGAAAACGAAGAAGGCGCAACAAATCTATGCTTCTCGTCTGGTGGAGTAGCACTTTTCCTGGCCTCCACAATGTCATGGATGTCGAAGGTGATGCTTTTGTCACTCTCTATTAACTGACTCATCAACTGCTCACTGATCTTGGACTCTTTCTGTAGCTGTTGAATGCGGGCATTCAGCTCCTGCAAAATATTCACCTGCATGCGTATTATAAATTTAAAAGTTGTTGACTTTTTTCCCATTGATTTTTGAAGTTATGGCCGGAGTATGGTATAAGAAGTCCTCCCAAAAACCGGTTTTAACCACTTTTTGGCTAAAATTGATTTACGCCCTCAAAAAACTGATTTACGCCCTCAAAATACTGGTTTACGCCTCAAATCTATATATTGCCATTTTTTGTCAAATTTTTGTTGCCACTTTTCAATATTTTTACACCAGCATGTAGCCCTTAATCTTGGCTTTCTAACAAGCTATTGACTGATTTTCTGAGATTTCAAAAAGCTGGAGAAAGAAGTCTTTGTATGGAGCAAATTTTTTCGAAAAATTTGCAAATTGTTAGAAAGCCAAGATTCAGGGCTACATGCTGGTGTAAAAATATTGAAAAAGTGGCAACAAAAATTTGACAAAAAATGGCAATATATAGATTTGAGGGCGTAAACCAGTATTTTGAGGGCGTAAATCAGTTTTTTGAGGGCGTAAACTACTTATAGCCCCACTTTTTCATGTGTTTTAACATCTTTAACTTTCCAATTTTTTTTGACTAAATTTTGACTTTTTGCCTTGGGGGACCAAGGTGATGGTTACTGGACGTTTGCTGGATACCCTATTTTTAATCTATATAAAGGGTATTCTACCTCGTTTTAGTCAATGGAGCTTGGCAAAAAGAGACTCTAAATGCATTTTATGATCTAGAGTACTTCTCGGAATCACGTGTAAGGTAAGTGAGTGCGCGCATCTCTAACCCATCAAGCCTCCCGCGCTCTCTTCGGGGGTGCATGGGGCTAGGGTGCTCGGAGTTGAGATGCGCACACCACATACCTTAGACACAAATCACTCGAAAGTGACTCTGGATGCATAAATAATGTATGCATACCAGAGTTTTTTATGTGGTAGGCCCCAGTTAACAAAACTATGTTCAAATTCCATCTTTTTAATGTATCCACGTGCCCTGTCTTGTTGATTTGCCTTGGTCCCCAAGGCAAAAGTCAAAATTTAGTCAAAAAAATGTTTCCGAAAGTTGTCTTCCGCCACCTAAAAACATGTTTTCTGTACGTTGAAGATGTTAAAACACATGGAAAAGTGGTTAAAACCGGTTTTGGGAGGACTTCTCAATGAGAAGTTCTCATACCGTACTTTAGCCAAGTTATGTAGCAGTTGGGTTCAAACGGTGGGTAGACGTTGGGTACTTTTTGTACCATTTTTAGAATTTGCGTTTTTTTAAATGTTTGTTTATTTTGCAGTTCTTAAGGGGCGTGCGGGGCAAGCTGCTCAAGTTTGAAAAAGTGGCCTCTATGAGGCAGTGCGTAAGCGTTTGCGTTTTTTGGTCCAAAATGGTGTTGCAGGTTCGATCCCACGTGGTGACATGCTATTTATTTTGGATCGTGTGACCAGTTCTAGGGGTAATTTGGGCCGCTGACTAAGAATCTGGCGTCAAAAAGTCTAATTACTTCTAAAACTGGCGAAACAAGCCAAAATAAATAGCATGCCACCACGTGGGATCGAACCTGCAACACTATTTTGGGCCGAAAAACACAAACGCTTACGCACTGCACCATGGAGGCGACTTTTTCAAATCTGAGTAGCCCCCCCCCCCTTTAAGACATTTTTTATTACCAGTCAACATGGCGTGCCCTGCGCCAAAGGCTTCGCCCAAGTTTAAAAAAGATAAAAACATTACACAGTCAACAATAAATAAAGTCGAAAGGCGCGAATTCAAACAGAATGGCACAACCTTTTTTCAGCCAACCTTTTTTTCGTATTGGGCCTTGCAGGTGGCAACTCCCTTGTCGACCACCATGTTGAGCAGCCTAAGTATGATGTACTTGGCGTCCATCACATTGGAGCATTGGTCTGCCAGAGAGGTTAGGCTAGCTTGCTCATCCGCTTCTGGGTCATTTTCATCCTGAAAATGGATATTGGAATTTGGAGTTGATTTTTAGTTAGTCAGAAGTTGGTTTCATGATTTTTAAAACATCAGTTTTTGTAATTTTTTTGTAAGGTATCTGATGTATAAGTGTTGCGGTTCGGGACTGGACAGTTTATTGTCCGAAAAAGTCAGAAGTAGCCAGCTGCTTGAGCTTGCTTTAACCTGCGCTGGCCTGGGTCTCAGGCATCGATTCAGTTAGGACAAATTTTTTTCTGCTGCAAAAAGACTTTTTCTTGCTGCAAATAGACTTTTTTCGCAGCGAAAAAAGCCGATTTGCAGCAAGAAAAAGTCTTTTTGCAGCAACAATATTTGCAACAAAAAAAGTCTTTTTGCAGCAGAAAAAACTTTATCCCTTCAGTTCATAAAAACATTTTTCGGTCTGGAGGCGAACTGATTGCGGACGATAAAGATCACGAATGTGTGATCTAATAATCGTTCCCAAAAATTTTCTACCTTTGTCTCAAAGCCTTAGCCAAAGTATTTGACTGTGAGAAAGGCGACTGGCAAAATTATCATCTCTGCGATTTTTCGGGCTATATCAATCAAAACCACCTGTCAAAAGACTTTAAAACTGGGGCAAAATTTTTTTCGGTGGTTGAAATTATTAGGTTGTGCAAAAAGTTCGTTCCGATCTTTCAAATGAAATTTTTGTGACATTGTGTTTTTTCTATAAGTTTTAAACAAGTTTTTTAAAGTTGACCTTACATTTTGTAAAAAAAAACACGCGAACTAGAAAAATCTCATTTTGTAGCTGACAATCTTGGCTACAAGATGAGAGGTCAATTCTAAAAAACTAGTCTTAAAAATTATAGAAAAAAGAGAATGCTACAAAAATTTCATTTGAAAAAACTGAACGAACTTTTGGCAAGACCTAATATATCGAGAGTCAACTGCATAGTTGCACGGGCGCCGGCGCGGATTTTCTTGAAAAATTAGATTTTTGCTTTTTTTCACATATGAGTTTGAAAAATTAAAAGTTTTTCTATGAGAATTTTTATTACTTTTTCAACAGAACAATTTGTTCAACGAGACAAAAATATGTCCATTAATTAGGTCATTGTCAAATATGTTTAGTGATTTTAATAATTTTACCGGTTTTACATTTTTTCGGCGCCGGCGCCGGTTCGGCGCCGCACAAATTTCAGCCTGAAGAGGGCGCCGGCGCTGGCGCCGGCGCCGATTTTTTTGGCCGTGAAACTATGGCCAACTGTATTAACATTTTAAAAAATGACTGTTTAAAGGACCATAAAACTTGATAAGCACATAAATTTGGAAATTTCGAATTCGCGCGGGATCACCCTAATTTTGTCAATAATTTTTTCGAATAGTTTTCTGTTTGCGTGTAATTTTTTTTATATATAGAGAACTGTTTACTAGTCGAGATCAACGTTGCTCGACATTTCCACATCGGACGACCTATCCTACTTTCAATGCACCACAACTACTTATATGATTCCGTGTTAAAAATTTACTCATAAACGGAATTCAAATCTTTAACGCACACAAAAAAATTAATTCAAAAACATTATGGACAAAATGAGGGTAGTCCCGCGTGAATTCGCGAATTCCGCAAATCGCTGTGCTTATCAAGTTTCATGATCTTTTAACTAGTAATAGGAAATTTCGCCTATCAGGTCGCCTCAGAATATTTTTTGCAAAAATAAGTACTTTCATGTACAAATAAAAAACACTACAGACTGCCCTGTAACTCAAAAAACATTTTCGTAATTTTATAGGCAAAGTAAACATTTATCTGTTTTTGCTTTTTATTGCATTTTTTTCGCACCATCTGTATGTTATTCTATCACATGATTTTTTTTGCTTCCGCCTTCAATCAAGCAATATTGCAAAGGTATTTATATTTCAAATACTAGCCAGCCAGCAATGCAATCCCCTCAAAGATGAGTCAAGTCAGTACTCTAGCCACAATCCAATCAATTATCCTCTTAGAAGCACCTGATAATTAAGCCCAGCTCAGGACATGCCCCATAAACACTCTTTTTCAAAAACACAAGAAGCAAAAGCAATGAACAGGTGAGAGAATGCAAGCAAGACTTCAAAAGAACAGCTATCTTAATCAATTCTTATCCGATTTCAAGGGAAGGAGAATAACCTCAGGATGAAAGACACATAACAACAGCTAACACAACACTAACCAGGTGCCGGGTGAAGTAGGACATTAGAGATATTGTCGAATTTTCGCGAAAAAGCACCGTTTTCATTTTTTTCCGCTATCCCCATTGACCAAGCCAACTTCAAACCTTGTCCAATGACGCCGTTTTCAGTAAGGGCTAGACCATCAAAAAAATTAAAAATCAATTATAAATATTATAAAAAATCAATTTTTTCGGCATATATACCAGAAATACTTTTTGATAGGCCCAACGATTTGGGTTTTGCCAATTAACAGAATACGACCCAAACCACCAAGGATCAAGCAAAAATAGTCGACTCTCGATTAAAGGTAAGAAACGAGCTTGAGGTTACCCAAGTTCGTTTCCGCCTATGGTTCGACCTCTTTTTATTAATAATTTTTTCTGTCATTTGGTTAGTCTTATTCCGAAAAACCGAAATTATTCCAACCATACAAATCATTCCTGAAAATGGCACCAGTTTCGCTGTAAAGTGTGCCCCTCTTTTTTTGAAAACTTGGGTACGTTAGCACTCGAACATTTGAGAAATTTTCACTGAACACGATGGTGCTTTTGATTTTTAAAATTTTTGTCAAAAAATTATTGCTAGAGGCTTCTGAAAATTTGAAGTTTTTTTAAATTTTGTCTTGGACAGATAGGGCAGTGTCAAATTTAAAATTTCTCTCAGGAAAAAAATTATTTGAATATAAATGTTTTGAAACTTTAAATAATTTTGTCTCGGAAAGAATTTAAAATTTGACATCGACCTATTTATTGTGAAAGCAGGTTTTGAGCAAATTGACCATGCTGAACACAAATCCGGTGTTTATATTTTCAACTCTGTCAGTGCGCACTGCAGTCTAGGCAAGTTATAGGGGCCTAACCTACATGAACTTTGCAAGGAAAAAGCTTTTTATTATTTTCTATGCAGAGTCGGAATGGCCACAAGAGTTTCTACAAAACGATACTTGTCTGCATTCATTTGGTTTATTGTTATAAAAGTTAGAGCCATTTGAGTCCTTATAATAAGTATGATACCATAGTCTTTGGAATTTTTGTGGCAGTAAGTTTTGATGACACACAAGCAAATAACCATACCTGCGTCGAACTCTTGGCAAGAACAAACTTGATGGTTAACACTAAATATACAGACTGTAGTGCCGGTTTTTTTCAGAAATATGAAAAATGTATTTCTTGGAATATCCAATCTTTATTAGGCGCACCCTGTAAATATCTGTTAGCATCACTTTCAATCCTTCTTTCAAAATTATCACCCCTCTTTTGCCTGAGAAATCAATTGAGGGGCAGGAGGAACACACCAATTCTCAGCTAATGAACATGCCTGCCCTTTTGGTTGGATTCGATTTTTGGAAGGGGATTAAATGTGATAAATGACTTTCTCTGAGGCTCTATTGCCTGGCCTCCAGCTTTTGTTTCTTTTTTGCTGGACTAAAAGAGAGAGAATAACAAAGAGCGTGTGCTCTTGTTTGCTTGAAATTGGTATAAGGGATGCGGCTGAATTACTTTCCTTCTGCCAAGACTTTTTTATTTGGTGCTTATGCAGCCGTTTCACTAACTATTTTCAGAGGCTAAAAGTGCAAACTATCCCCTTGTTTTTTTGAATCAATAAAATTACCGGTCAAATACCGCATTTCATCTAATTGCTGCCCCTCCCTCTAATAAGCCTCTTTTCAACTTTGAGCTGTTGTATGTAGGAGCAGAAAACTCTTTTCTAACAGGTTTTTTTAGCATTTTCTTTGTTCCCGTGAGCTCTACTAATTCTACTTTTGGATTTTAAAATTTCGCCTGAAATTTTCAAAATGACTCTAATAAGCGCGAGGTTGATCGAAAAATAAGCGCCCGGGACGGCAATTAGATGAAATACGGGATGTGTTTGGGGTTGGCTCCGCAAAAAAATATGCCTTGGTCCCCTCTGCGGTTTTTTACACATTTTTACCGTATTCTCTCTATTAGTTCCACACTCTCTATTAAACCCACACCCCCAACTTCGAGGACCTGTATCTCAGCTCAGAGAAAAAATTTAACAAAGCTGTTTATTGCGTTTTCTTAACTCCCACGAGCTCTACTGATTCCACTTTTCAGATTTTGGTTGAGCACCCGAAAATCTCGAGATCTACTCCAAATTTTTCCGATTTTCGGACGATTGAAAAATAATCCCACATGTGGAACTAATAGAGAGAATACGGTATGCTTTATTCAGTTTTTAGCTTTTTGTATTCTTTTATGCTTTTAGTTAATCAGTATTGTGCTCACCGACAGTAATCTGCGATTCCAGTTTCCAAAAAGATATCATTTAGGGCAGAATGTAGGATTAAAGGGGCTCCCACCTTCGCGAGAGTCGAAAAAGTGCTTCGGTGGCGCAGTGGATAGCGTTTGTGTTTTATGGCCCAAAATCGTGCGCAGGTTCGATCCCACGTGGTAGCACGCTATTTATTTTGACTTGTTTAACCAAACTATAGTGGTAATTCCACTTCTTCGACGCCAGATTCGGAATCAGAGACCTAAATTACCCCTAGAGCTGGTCAAACAAGCCGAAATAATAGTGTGCCATCACGTGGGATCGAACCTGCACACTATTTTGGGCTAAAAAACACAAACGATTATCCACTGCGCCACCGAAGCTATTTTTTCTACTCCCGCGAAGGCAAGAGCCAATTTAATAAATAAAAATATCAGCGGAATTGTTTCTTGACTTGTTCCCTACTTTCCCCTTTTTGGGCAACATTTTTCAAAGATATTGCACTGAATGACATCTTATTCGAAAGTAGAATTACTTTGCTACTTTGTAAATCCTAAAAGTTCGTTCCCGTCTAAGTTCCGACATTTATTTCACATCGATTTTTGAAAACTTTTGTCGGTTTTGTTTTAACAATATACCGTATTTCTTCTAATAAGTGCGCACCCCCCCCCCCCCACTTTAAGGGCCTATATCTCAGCTCACAGAAAAATTTCTGCAAAGTTGTTTAGTCAGGGGTGGGAATCGTACTTTTTAAAAAGATTTGTACTTTTTTGGACCCCAAATCTTTTTTATTTTCAAAGTTTTAAATGTTTTTTTTCGCTTGAAAATGGCAATATAATGCAACTTTTGACGAAAATGACCAAATTGTACTTTTTATGGCCAAGCGTACTTTTTTCCAAAAATGTTCATTCCCATCCCTGTGTTCAATGCATTTTCTTAACTCTCACGAGCTCTACCGATTCCAGTTTTTAGATTTTGGTTGAGCACCCGAAATTTTTCAGATTCTTAGTGGGTTTGAAAAAAAAAGCGCGCCGGCGCGCTTATTAGAGCAAATACGGTACAGTCGACTCTCCCAATAACGAACCCCCTAAAAGTTCGTTCCCACCTTGGGTCCGACACTTTTTTTAGCCTGATTTTTTAAAGTTTTTCCTAGTTCTGTTTTGACAGTCTGGTCCAAATATTGTAAGGATTCCAATTTTACCGATCGTTTTTCAGAAATCCAAAATTTTTTCCTCTAAAAAAGCAAAAACTCGATTTAAGGACAGGCTTTTTCAAAAATCCCTTGTGCCGTCGATAGTCGACGGTACCCTATTTTGTTGCTCAATAAATCCAATTTCGCCAACTATAGTGCACAAAACACATAAATAAAAAACTGCAATTTTTATTTGACTAAAGTGCTTTTTTCTGCTGCTATGACAAATTTTAATTGACTCCTTGGCGTCTTCTCCTAAATTGAACGTCCAATTTGCCGTCCGTTCAATTAATATGCTCTTCACAATGCCGCCAACAAAAATAAACTTGCCCTCCTCTGGCCTGTCCTATATATGTATGTGTGAATGTGGGGAGGCCAGGAAGCAAGCCAGCAAATTGCTGCTAGAAGTCCTGAGGTGCTAGCCGGCCACTGGCATGGCCACCACTGCTTATTCATGTATTATTTCAACCACCCTCTCTTGTTTTTTTTCTTTTTCTCTATAGATTTGTGGTGTGCGCACTCTGTCCCTACTTCGCCACATTCTGTTTAATAAATAAAAATTGGGGTGTGTAGGCAAGAAATTAGTGAATCCATCTTGCTGAATTGGACTCATTTAGCTGATTCATGCAAAATTGCAAGAATGGGCTCTGGAATATTGAACAATAGTCAATTACGGATAGCTAAAAAAGACTCAGGTTCGAATTCGCCCGGTTGCATGTCCACTTTTTTTGGTTATGTTTGTGAGTCCAAGCAGTAAAGTTTGGTTTTGTTTTTATGGGTTTTAGCTTGGATGCAAACAATTTTTTTGCACTTTTTGTTATCCCTTCATATACTATATTTTTAGGAAAGTGACACAAATACACTCAATCGGGTTGAGCCAACCCCTGCTATAGTGACACCCCAAAAAGTTCCTTCCCACCTAAGGTCCGACACTTTTTTACCTCAATTTTTGAAATATTTTGCCGAATCTGATTCGTCAGTCTAATCACAAAAATCGTAGAGATTCTGAATTTACCGGTCTTTTTCATTAAATGAAAAAAGTTTTGCTGAAAAGATCGCGGGTGCTCGCTAAAGTGACACGCCTTTTTGAAATAGGGGTGTCACTGTAGCGAGTAAGCTACAGTCAAACCTTACAATTTTTTGTAACATTATGTTTTTGACCTACTTTTTGTCAATGATCACCAGGCAAGTTACTACTCAAATTGTAGCTCATTTCTCTAGGGCTAAAGATGCCCGAAAAATGCATACTTGCAAGATAAATTAAGCAATGCCCTTAATCAAAAATCCAGCGCCAGTATTGGATAAGCCAGTTTTACAAGGAAACGTTTGGGAGGGGGGGGTGGTATTCGCTACTTGGGTCAAAAATCCCTTTAAAGATTCTTTTTGCCTGGCTCAAGTGGTCAAAAGTTTTGACTAAAAACATAGTGGGATACTTTGGGCGTAATCATTTTGCCAATGAGATCTTTTTGCCAATGGTGACTTTTTGCCAATGAGATCACGTCGCCAATGGTATGCTTTCGCTAATAGCTTCTTTTTTTAAGTATTGTTATTTCTTTGTCAGGCAAATTACCGCTCATTCAGTAGTCAGTGAGATGAGCTACAGAATCAATACTTGAGAAAAGAAGCTATTGGCGAAAACATACCATTGGCGAACTGATCTCATTGGCGAAAAGTTACCATTGGCAAAAGTTTCATTGGCAAAACGATTACGCCCCGCGTACTTTTAACCCAAGCTTTTCTCTTGTTCCTCCAAGATAAAAAAAATGAGGCGCGAGTCTTTTCGGCAAAAATATTGCCATTTACAAAAGACGGTCGGCGAAATCGGAATCGTTGCGATGTTTCCGGTTAGACTGACGAATCAGATGGGGCAAAAGTTTTCGATAATATAGGTAGAAAAATTGTCGAAGCCTAGGTAGGAACGAAATTTTTGCACCCACACTATATCGAGAGTAGACTGTATCTAGCATTCTGCGATTCTCAACAATTCCCACCCCCACAATCATCTTTTGCCCCAAAATAACTCAAGCAAAAAAAAGTTGGCCAGAAAAAGTTTGAGTTATTCCACTTGGTGGAGTCCTACTAGCCTGACCAAATATCTCTTTTGCCCTAGAACACACACACACTCATAATTAAATCTGGTGGTGGCTGGGAGACAAAAAGCATCTTCCTTCATGCCTCAACTAGCAGTAGTAGCAAATTGAGTTATTAGGTTGCTGATGTTACCGCTACCCTTTGAACACCCTCACTTTCGATTCTTACTAAGAAACCGTATTTTCTCCACTAATTTTGGTCCCTAAAAGTGACAAATGTACCTAATTTAGAAGACATTCAAAAGTTTTAGAAAAGTGGCAAGCAAAAGAAAAAAGAAGAAAGCCGGCCGCGCCAAAGCCGGTTTCAGCAAATGTTAGCGAATTTTGACTTTTTTTAAAAAGCTCAAAATTCACTAAAAGAGCTTAAAAACTTTGGGGCTGTTACTCTTCATTTTTTAAGTCAAAATGTCAAAATTAAAGATACGTTAGATTCAGCATGAGTAGATCTTTCGATCTAGCCTATATATGACCGTTTTCGGTAAATTTTCTGCCGGGAAATAACCCTCAGATAATTAGCTAAAAAATCTGACCACGGGCTGAAGACTATCCACCCTAGAGATCATTTTAACTACACCGTTTTCGGGTTTCATAGTGTTTTTAATTGAAAGAACATGCTCACGGTGGTCTGGTGGTCCCTCGCCAATTCAAATTTTTTTCTAATCATTGGATTTCTGTACAAATTTTCAGCTTGGTTTCTAACAAAACAAGTCTAGAATTTAATTTTAGGTATGCTTTTGTTAGAAACCAAGTTTAAAATCCGTTCAGAAATTCAGTGCTTCGGAAAATAATTTGAATTTGCGCAGGACAACCGTTGTGGATGGCCCTTTACAAGGCCATGGCCACGCATTCTGAATTTTCCCCCGCCAATTCAAAATTTTTCGCGTAATCATTGAACTTTTCAGCTTGATTACTAATAAAACAAAACCAAAAATTTATTTTAGGTATAGTTGTGTTAGAAACCGAGTTAAAAATTTGTACACAAGTTCATTGATTACGCAATTTTTTGAACTGGCGGAGGACAACCGTTGTCGGAGACGGCAATGGCCCTTTAACGATGTTTTTCAAAAAATCTGAGGCCCTATATGATAATGGGGGGGATTGCCTTGGTCCCCCCTGTTGTTCCTCTATATATTTTTAATGTGTATTATGATATATACAAATATGATACATTTTTGCTTCAGAATATTACTACTACCATCTGTCTAAACCACCACAAGCCATATTTTGTGCCAGTCTTATAGCTCTATTTTACTTGTGCCACTGAATTTAAATTGAAGACTAGCTGAAGTCGCACACTTATTTCCAGCTACTACTATGATTGGTGCCCTGAGTAGTGAAAAAAAGCTGAGTTCAGAAAAGAGGCACAGTGTTAATCCCAAGGTAGGCATGGCCAGGTTTTGGAAATTATTTTTCTTCGGGTTATCTCATTTATATTTTGTAGGTGAGCAGTGTCAGCGCAACCTGCGAGCCACACACAGCCCCTCCAGCCTCAGCCATAGCAGCATCTCCCAATGCAGCCAAAATGTCATTGGCTGGAAGGCTTAGCCATCAATTAACACCTCCCAGACTAGATGTTGGCAAGAGACAAAATGTTTTTTCACCATTTGGCCAGGTAGACAGTTTTAGAATTTAAAAAAAAACTTTCTTGGATCCGCGCCGTGGACCTGAGTGCGGATACACTGACTTTATCACAAATTTTTTGGCATAAAAAGTGTTACGTCAAAAGTTGATTTTCTACCAGAAAAATATGTCAGACCCTAGACGGGTCAAACTTGAGCCAAAATGTTTATCTTCAAATTAGAACCTAGATTATTACAGTTATTCCTATGCATAATCGGCACCCTACTAAGCATCAGTGTGTCCGTGTGGCTTGCCTTTTTCAGCACCGACCTGAGATGGCGCAGGGCTGTGTTCGCCACTGCAGCTGCTATATGTTCTGTTATGTTCATGTTGCTGGCCTTCGCTACTTACAGGAGAAATTCCAGGTGGGTTGCCTTTGACTAATAGGTCACACAAAATAGCCTCCCATGTGCCGACGCCGAAAAAATCCTTGCTCCGCCCTGCTGTTTTTGTGTCCTTTCGGCCACATTTTGCCAACACTGTGTTGGCATGAACACATATGCCATAGCCACCTTCCAGTAAAACAAAAATTTTAGACACCCTCCCCACACCTAGTCGAGCTCGGGCCAAGTATATTAAGGCACAGACGCTCAACAGCTGGAGGATCAGCGCGCAGAAGCACCAAGACAGAGGAGAGTGCATATTGCCACCGTCCAGGAATGGTGGCAGTCAAGACCACATAAACAGGCCCCCTATCATTATGCAACACACCACACCTACTAAAGCCTTTCTGTCAGCCCCCACACAACCTAAGAGGGGAAGTTCGGCGTGAAAATAACAACATTCATTTTTTTAATAAAAAACCAATTCAATTTTGCTCTAAATAATTTTTTGCTATCAATTGAAAATTTGTGCCATTTATACCAATAAACTGTAAATCATGAAAATATGGAAGGCACTCATTAGGAATCAAAGATGGTTCGTGGCGCTCTTTGCTATTTTTTGGAACCATTTTTAGCATTAAAACTTTTGTTCCGAGAATTACTTACAGAATTTACTCGGGAATCTGAATCACAAAGCAGTTTTTTTAATCAGACACTGAGATATGACTACAGTCGACGCTCTATATACCGTATTCTCTCTAATAGAGCGGCACCTCCTAGAATAGTGGGGCACATTTCTAAAATTTGGACGGCGTCCCGTCCCCGTCTTTGAATTTTCCGCCGGCCGTCCCATTTTTTAAATTTTTCCGCCCGTCCTGCCGGCCGTTCGGAATCACGCCGGCCGGCTAATTCGCAGCCGAGTAACATAAAATGTTTTGTTTGAATAATAAAACGGTAGCATACAATAATGGGTGTTCACACTTCGTTATTATTAGATGTTTTTTCGTCATAACTCATAATTAAACGAGCTTTCAATGAGGCTTCTAGAATGCTCAGCCTTCTACCCTAGCGTGCATTGTAAGAATGGAGAATAGTCCCTCACCTGCTCCAGATAAAGCGAGAATTATGAGTATGTCGGGCGCAAGTGTTTTAAGAAAACTCTCTTTAGTGCTTTTTTCGCCGTTATTAATTAATTTTTTTTCGTTGTATAAAACCAACAGAAGGGTCTAATAATTTCGCACTTATGTAGTAGAAGTTGCTGTTGTCGCGATCTCCAGAAGTTATGACGTCGATATAATGCTTCTCCGTGCAGATTTTCAGTCATTGTTTTAAAAATTTGAAAATGTATTCAGGCAATGTTGCATAAAATATGAGATACTTGCAGTAATAGATAAAAGTGCATAATTCCTGGCAGCAAAAAAGATTTTGTTGGCTTTTTTTTTGAGGATGGCTTGAATAATTTCGTCCTGCGCCGTCCCGTCTGGATCGCCCTCTGCCGGACGTCCGACCGCCCACTTTTCAAGACGCCATCCACGACGGGACAGGGACGGGCTCAGCGTACGAGCGCCCACTATGCCCCTACGGGGTTGTAAAATAGACTATTAGACAGGCACCCCCCCCCTCCATAAGCAAAATACAGGTATTTTAGGACTATGGAAGGCGTTTTTATCGTGTCTTGTATTCTGCTTCTAACGTGTTCTAAATGCTTCATTCAGAGGATGACATGATTCCATGATGCAAGTAAACAAAGAAATAACAAAAAAGCAACCTGACAGCTGCTCCAATGACCGTCTACTTGCCGTGAATCGTTGACGCCAAGAGTTTATTGCCCACTCTTTCAAAGTTTTTAGGAAATATGGCGGCAAAATGCTTCAGATGATAATAAAGACAATTAGATTCGCCGTTGAAAAAGCATAAACGGTGCTGACTGGTCATTTTAAAGAGAAAAATAATTTTATACTTATTTTACATCTTACATTACTTCACATCCTCATTTTATTACCCTTTTTATCTTTAAGTGGGGCAGGATATTCAACAAGTACCATAATTTCGATGCTAATAGTGATGCCTCAATTAATCATTGATCAATTGTCCGAATTAATAACAAGTGAATGGCCGTATAAATCTATAAAATTTTGGCCAAAAAGCCGGTAGTTTTTTTTTATTATCAAAGTACAGAAAAGCGACACGAACTGTCTTTTTAACGTCGAACACAACTATTTCTTGAATAGAATAGGCCAGTTCGGCACGCTTTTTTGAATGACTGCCATTGGATTGGATACAAATTGTGATTGTATACACTTTTTTCAAATTTGTGCCTTTTGGTGCTCAGTCTGGGGCACACGTTTGAGCCCGTCCTAACCCTTGCCTGAGCCTAAAGCCTAAGTTGAAAAAAAAGTTTAAAAAAAACATGCAAAAAACGAAGTTTCAAAACGCGCGAATTCGAAAAAAGTGTATTTAATCACAAATTGCATCCAGCTGCGATTTTACCTTTTTAAATAACCGGTTTGCCAGAAAACATGCCGCTAAAAAAATATTTTTCTTACTTTTTTGTAGTTAGAAGAAGATTTTTGAGCCCGTCCTAACATATGCTAGCCTACCCTGCCCCTAAGCCTAAGCTAAAAGAACAGGCCGTACACCGGCAAATAGTGTAAATCGAGAATGGCCCTAACTTTGAAATTCTAGTCAAAAAAACGAGGGGGGGGGGATTATTGGAGCATATGAGGTAACAAAGTGCTGCTGATATGTCTAGGTCCTTTGAAAAGTTAGGGAGACCGGCCACTACGAAGTCACCAAAAAACCGTGATGCGAGTACCAGGGTTTTTAGCCTACTAGTGAGTTTCCGGTGTATCATAAATTCTTCGAGTATCCAACTTTTATGGGGTGATTCCTTGCATATTATAACTATGGTGATAAGTACTTTGAAAAGTTCTTCACGGCTTTTCAAAATCGGAAATTTGCCGCAAATGGTCGGAATTTTGCCGCAAATTTTTGTTTCGCCCTTTTCTGTTACTTTTCTTAACTTTTGATCAAAGCAATAACACTATGTGTTAGCTCTGTGATTCTAGTTCGTGACGTGGTTTCATTTGGTGCACCATACCTAAAATTACGAAAAGATAAATGAATCAAATGAAAAAGTAATTTGGTTCATATTTGACATTTTTGTTCTACATTTTGCAAAGGCCTTTCACTCAACAATTTAGTTAAAAATCAGTCTTCCATTCCGTCTCAAAGAAATGGTGACTAGTCCTAACACCACAACATTTTTCGGTACACAACAGTAATAAAAGCATTGGAATTATTTTGCGAAGATGAAATATTGGCAAGTGATTCAATTATCCACCTGGCACTCCAAACGTTTGAAAAGACGTTGGGTGATGGCCATATGGCCGGCCATTTGACAAACTCTAGAAAAGACCTACATTTTCATCAGCTGCAAAGGTGGAGTCAATGTCCATAATGGACTTCTGGAGATTCATGATCTGATCCTGGACATATTTTAGCTTCTCATTGATGCTTTGCTTCTGCTCTTTCAACACTGCTTTTCATCGTTCGTGCTACAGGGTGTGGAATCCTACAACAATAATTTCCAAAGCTTTGCTTAGAAGCTGAATTGTCTGAATTACCAATTTTAAGAGCTCTTCCTGTAGCAACTGTCTTTCTTTGACTTGTCGATCCATCTCTTCTTCCATTTTTGAGATAGTTTGGCGTTGGGTTTGATCCAGTTCAGCTAAACAAATTTATATTTTTTCGGTAATTGACTCCAAGACTTAAGGCACGTGCACAATGAGTGTGGGACTGAGTGTGAGATCTGGCGCGTTTTTAACGCGAGAAGAGCTGTACTTTTTTTCTTCACTGAAACTTTTTTGCTGTTGGCACCATTTTGCAGCTAACAAGAGAGGCACCCTGACTGTGACCTGGGGGAACTTCGACAAGAGTTTTTATTGCATATTCTTGTAGAGCGTGCCCAAGTTCCTAACAAATCTGGCTCCTCAGGTCTGAAAGCCCACAAAATGTGGTAGAAGGGTCACCCAAAGTTCTAAAAACACCTCGATACCCCTATCATGGCTTAGGCTTAGCTGTCTCTTGGGCCATGGGTCATTCCTGAAACTTTTATTGAGTTTCAGAGGTGGGGAGCCAAATTCACATGGGATTTGGGCACGATCTACAAGAATACACGCATAGCAAAATTTATCTGAAAAACTCAGGTCACAGTCAGGGTCCCTCCCTTGTAAGATTCAGGGCTTCAAAATGAGCTATTGAAAGAGAAGTTCTGTAATTTTGTAGTTTGGTCGGATCCCTTGAAAAAGAGGAAATTAAGTGTGTGGCATTAAAGGGAAGCCTACGATGTGCTGAGTAGGATAGAATTAAATTCGACCACTTTTTATTAGTAATTCACCGAACTGTGGCCTCCCGAAGTTCGGTACTCAGAAAAACCATTACATTTCTTAAAATAATTCGTACTCGATGAAAATATAATGATTCATAGTCGTTTAAACGCTCATTCGACGCAAAATGAGTTGCTCTTTCTAACAAGCATTAACACGTTCCAGTATGTTAAACATTTTGGCGAAAACAGTATGTTTTTTCAAAAGAACAGCATTTTTCAAACACCAATTTTTCGAAAAAAAAAACCGGCCTGAAAATCGGAAATCGGCCTGCACCCTTCTAAATTTTAGTGCATCAGAAAGAAAATTTCATTTTGCATCTTTCTGACAAAAAAATTCTTAAAAAAATTGGGAGAGGCAAGACAAAAAAGACCCTTGAAGTTTAGGTACTTGTATAGTTTGTAACCCCTTCCCTTACTCAAGTAATTACTTTAAAAATCAACATATTTTATTCGCAAACACACAGCAACGTATAGCAACTAGTGCTGTAGATTTGCTCAAACCCAATACCCAATACAATATTTTTGACCATTTTTGAACCCAATACCAATACCCAATATTTCAAAACGGACCCACCCAATACCCCAATACAATATTTTAGGCCATTTCAAAACCCAATCCCAATACCCAATACTATAACGGATCTTAATATATTGTCCAATACCCAATTATCTTCAAAAAGCGATGACTCTACAACATTTATTTACGGTTAACACAAACAGTAGTATTCTAATAGACAAATTTTAACAACGGAAGATTTTTGTTAAAAAAAATCAGGCGCTCTGCTGTTTCTGGATCCAAGCTTGATCTTCTATAATCGTAGACGTCCCAAGCCACGGAGAAAAGCTGTTCACTGAGTTGACTTCTTGCTGGTGCAGATAGGGAACGGCGTGCCAGTTCTGCCAAAATCGGATAGACCTTGTCGGATTCCTAAAGGTGAAAAAAATCAATAGGAACACTTCTGTCTTTGAACTGACCTTCCAAAAATTAAGAGGATCATTTTCTGGGTCGATACATCTTTGCTTCTTGTATGCCATCATCTCAACCATTGCACTGCTAACTTGCTCTTCCGTTTGTCCCTCATCGCTAAACATGTGGCTATGACGACCAAATAATGATTCCGACCGCTTAGTAGGAGGAGAATGGAAGTCTGAAATGGGAGTCTAAAAGTCGCTTCCAGTCTAAGTCGATTCCATGGGCGGTTGGGCTAAAATATCGAATGGCCAAACTTCATTGAACATTAATACTAATCTGATGAAATTCTCTGTTGGACCCGACCATATATCAGATGTGAAAGAGAGTGCTTTACAATCATGGAGGCGCAAAAGAATTTCTTTCTTAACAGCTGCGTAGACACGAGACATAACCCATTCTGCGAAGTGCTGTCTGCCTTTGAGATTTTCCGGAAAGAGCACCTTGAAGGTTTCTTCCTCAATGAGGGCAAAAGACTGATTTGTACAAGCGATGAAATGCATAATTCTTCTGTCCAGCGATGATAGATCTCCTGAAATATACAGCTGTGCACGGAAAAAAATAGAAACACGAACTAAAAACGTACCTTTTCCACGAACCACAAATATCGCCAAAACTTTTGCATTGCCTTTTTGTTTGTTTCTTCAGATTTTTCGGCATCTTCTATCTTCTTCAAGTGAACTGGATGCTTTGCAAGGTGCTTTTCAAGGTTTGAAGTCCCATAATTGCTCTGTTTGACCACTTGTTGGCATTCATTGCACCAAACATTGGTCTGCGACAGCTTTGTGAATAGCGATTGATCGCCTTCTTCGCGTTTGATCTCAATCTTCCAAAGTGAGCTCATTTTCAAAAAGAAAAAGCGCAGACCGATAGAGAGCGACAGAACCAAACAAAAGCTGATTGAAATTGTGAGTGATAAGTATGTTCTGCTTCCTCTAATCGCGCAAGAACAAATATTATTCTAAAAAGTAAACTACAAATAGTCACAACTTTCTGTTGAAGACCCAATACCAATACCCAATATTTTTCACAAACCCAATCCCAATACCCAATATTTCAATAAGTTCACACCCAATATCCCAATACAATATTTTTGACCTAAATCAGACCCAATACACCCAATACCCAATACCAATATATTTCGATGTCATCAGCACTAATAGCAACGGTATAGCAACACAATTTGAGACCACAAATGATACATAACTTCTAGCCTCAGAATTTATTTAGGCACTTACTTAAACACTTTACACCACTTTCAAGCAAAAAAATTTTTGGTGTAAAATATCAAAAAAATCGGCCTTGGTGCCCAACCTGATATAAGCTTAGGCAAGGGTAGGCCAGCGTATGTTAGGACGAACTGAAACATGTTTTTCTTTCTTCTTTGAGATTCTAAAAGCATGTTTGAGTCTTTCCTAACATACACGTATATGTTCGCGAATAAAATACGTTGATTTTTAAAAAATTTCTTAATTGAGGGGAGGGGGGAGTGTACAAACTATACAAGTACCGAAGTTTGCTAGTCGCGCAAACTTCTTTTCAGATTTTTAACGTAAATTTTTTTACAAAACGAAAATTTCTCACACCGGATTCGTGATCAGCGTACCTGATTTGCTTCTGAAACTACTTTTGGAAGTGCACTTTGAACGTCATATTTCAAATTCCTCTCGAGACAATAAACGCATTTTTGATCAAGAGTAATTCTCGGAATCATGTCTAAGGTATGTGTGTGTGCGCATCTCAACTCCAAGCCCCCAAGCCCTATGCGCCCCCGAAGGGGCGCAGAGGGCTTGAGAGTTAGAGATGTGCGCACTCACTTACCTTAGACATGATTCCGAGAATTACTCTTGATCAAAAATGCATATAGAGTCTTTTTTTGCCACGGCCCAGTTGAAAAACACGGTAAGACAGTTAAAATATGCCAATAATCGCTGCTAATACGTTTAACCATGAACGTGGCCCCTTTTTATTCCATTCCGCTCCCTATATAGCCCTTATTCCCTAGAAAAATCTTTTGGCGCCAATTTAAAAAAGAACTAAAGACTAAAAAACTATGATATCCCCTCATGGGTCGAAAAAAAAAAATTCTCGTAAAGTGCCTTCCCACATCTGAAAATATGTTTTTCGCTGTTTTCAAGCCTGAAAAATGCATTTGAGATTCTTAAACCCCAACTTTGAGCATACCCGGTAAAGTATAATCCGGCCAATACGCTGATCATGAATCCAGTGTCAGAATATCAGGTTTTCTTAGTAAAAAATATTTTACGTCATGAATTAAAAAGAGTTAATGATAACTAGTAAACTTCAAAGGAATTTCTCATCTTGCCTCCCCCAACATTTTTCCGAATTTTTTTGTCAAAAAGATGCAGCGATAAAATGCACCACGGTTGAATCCACTAAAACTTAGGAGGGTGCAAGCCGATTTCAGGTTTTTATGTTTGTTTTTGCCAAAAATTGATGTTCGAAAAATGCTAATTTTTTGAAAAAATACACTGTTTCGCCACAATTTTTAACAGACTGGAACGTTTCTGTGCTTGTTAGAAATAGCAACTCATTTTGCGTCGAATAAGCGTTTCAACGACTATGAATCACTCAATTTTCATTGAGTATGAATCGTTTTACGAAATGTACCTGTTTTTCTGAGTACCGAATTTTGGGAGGCCACAGCTCGGTGAATTATCAAGAAAAAGTGATCAAATTTAGTGTTATCGTACTCAGCATATCTCAGGCTTTCGTTTAAGCCCAAACACTCATTTTCCCGTTTTCTGAGGGATCGAGGTGGCCTTGATGAAACTACAAAATTACAGAACTTCTCTTTTTACAAGCTATATGTGAAATAAAAATGTTAGCTAAAAATGCTTGGATCCGCACTCAGGACCACACTCAGGCCCCTTGGTCCTAAGATAGAACCTAAGCGTTTTTACTCCAACTTTTTTCATCAGATTCATCACTCATTATAAAGCCCTAAATCTTAGCTACAAAACGGTACCAACAGAAAAAAAGTTTCAGAGAAGAAAAAAAAGTGCAGCTCTTCCCGCGTTAAAAACACGCCAGATCTCACACTCAGTCCCACACTCATTGTGCACGTGCCTTTATGTTTTATGCATAGTATTCATTTCTATTCGGAAGAAGATTCTGTGCTGAAATCGCGGACTTGTCCACAAGACATTAGAAGTTTTGAAATCTATTAGGTTATTTGAAATGTTCGGAAAAGACCCGAATCAACCACCGACTTTCTGATGGGTTCCAAAATATTTGTACTTGTAAAAATTGCTATAAAGATCTGATTGTTTGAAATTTGTTTGTTCAAATTTCAATTGTGGAACCTATCAAAGAATCCTATTGTGAATTTTTAAGTTTAGGGTGTTTCAAGAAATTCGCCTGTTTGAAAACGACTACAACTTTTTCTATTGAGCGATTTTCGGAAATCTTTTTTCGCCATTTGGTTTTTCTCGCCGAAATATTTTTTTGGTGTATAATGTCATAAACACGATTTTTGCTTGGTCATCCCTGTGGTTTGGACCCTGGCCGTCCTGAGCCCATCTAAATATGAGGTCCCGGACCACAGGGGGTTACGAACCAAGAATTGTGTTTTGACATTATTTACCAAAAATAATGTCCACGTGAAAAATAGATTAGCGAAAACAGAATTTCGGGATTTGATCGACGAAAAAAGTTATGGCCGATTGTAAACCGGCGCATTTCTTGAAACCCAATGTATAGATTTTCATAACCTATCAGAAAGTCGGTGGTCAATCCGGGTTTGTGTCGAACTTCTCCGATAATCTAACAGTTTTGAGTACAGAAAACCCCAAAGAGTATGAGTTTTCTAACCTTTTTTTAGACTTACGGAGCTCATACTCTTTGGCAAAGCGGGGTGGGATGCACTTGGGGTGCTGACTTTTAAGTCATTAACATCAAAATTATCGAACAATAGCAATGATTATAAAATCGAGGACTTTAAACTTTGACATTGCATTGTGGAAGCCCTGTGAAAAGTATGGTGCCGTCCCGGATCACCGCAAGTTACCAAGATTGTAAGAGCTGAATTGTCAATTTACTTAAGTGCACTCACCGTTTTTTCCATGGTCGAAAACTGCTTTTTGGCAGCTACTGGAGAAGCAGTTACAAAAGTTTTGTTGAGGCTAGATAATCTAGGGTTTCTGACTGGAGTGAAGTTCAAATTTCTGCCATTTAACACCATAGTTGTGTTCATCGGGTGGGAAATAGTGGTGGTCTGGTTTAAGTTAACCCTTCTCGCACCACCTATTCCTTCAGTCTGTCTCTGTTTTTCGCGCAGTCTCTGGCACTCTTCGGTTTTGCGCTTGATTGCCTCAGCCTTTTGGGCCGCCTGAGCTTTGAGTTGGCGGATCTGGTTCTCTTGTTGTCTAAAATATTTTGGATGATTTTGAGCATTTTGATACGTCGACGATTCTTTATTTTTCGAATTCGCGTTTCTAAGCTGTTTGGAACACGTTTTTGAGATAATTCTGATGTGCACTGGTTTAACCTGCGTCTAAATTTTTTGCTGAAGCCTTAAAATTTAAAAAATATAGATAATCACCAAAAACTCCGCTTTTCTTAAAATTGAAATTTCAAAAAAAGGTGCGAATTCAAAAAAATAGTGAAACCACATTCTATTGTGAATATTGGGTGATTAACACTCCGCTTGTCGTGCGTGATCTTTGGGACCTCTGGTTCAAAAATTCACGCTGAGCACGATGGTGTTTTCGGTTGGAAAATTTTTCGACAAAAACGTCTAGCTAGAGCCTTCTAGAAATTTGATGTTTTTAAATTTTTGTGTTGGCACGAAAGTATAAAAAATCGTCATAGCTTTGTATATACGATATATTTTTAGAATCTGTAAAATACATCTTGTAGAGAAAATGGACAGCTATCGTTCGACTGCTAATCTGTTCAGATCTTATTTGAATTTATAGAGGTTTGACAGATTCAGTAAACACAGAGCTTTGTGTGACTTATAAGTGACTTATCCTACAGAGGCCAAAACTTCTTGAAAAAATAACATTTTTCTAATTTTTTTGCAAATTCGAAATTTTTATAAACTTTTCTACAGAATAAAGTTCTGTGTTTACTGTATCTGTCTTATCTGAACAATTAAAGCCATGTAAATATGAGACCTTATCTAAGTATTACCTTGTGAACTTTGGATTCTTTTTGCTATAAATTCAAATAAGATCTGAACAGATTAGCAGTCGAACGATAGCTGTCCATTTTCTCTACAAGATGTATTTTACAGATTCTAAAAATATATCGTATATACAAAGCTATGACGATTTTTTATACTTTCGTGCCAAGACAAAAATTTAAAAACATCAAATTTTTAGAAGGCTCTAGCTAGACGTTTTTGTCGAAAAATTTTCCAACCGAAAACACCATCGTGCTCAGCGTGAATTTCTGAATCAGAGGTCCCAAAGATCACGCACGACAAGCGGAGTGTTAATACCTTGCAACTTTCTCCATTCCAGCCAATCGTTTGATGTTATCGCGTTCAGCCTCCCTCGCCTTCTTGTTTTCTTCTTTGAGTTTACGCATCAGCTCCACCTTAATTAGTTTTGGTTGGGATTAGAGAGGTAGTGTATTTATGTATTTTTGGCGTCTATACGATTACAGCCGAATTCATGGTCACCATGGGGGGGAGGCACAGTCTTATATTTGGCCGACGTTGTCGGCCAAACTAAAATGAAATTTTATTTCCCGTTTTTTCTAGCCTGTCGATCACCACTAGTGGGTCACTATTTCCAAGAGGCATGTGAGCCGACCTTGTTTCTCTTCATTTCCAGAATCTCGTTCTGGATTCTCTGCATGTCCTGCATCTGCCTGTTCTGCTGCATTTGCATCCTTAAAAAATAATTATAATTAATACAGATAATTTTGCAAAGCACTACCGTTGGTGCTCCTTCTCGATACTCTTGTATTTCTTGAACTCCACCTTCAGACTACCGATTTTCTTCTCATAGTCATCTTTGACCTGTTTAACTTTCTCTTCCGACTGCTTACCGCCCGCCTTGGAGGTTATGTCCGCTATTATTTTGTCCCTTTCAGCAGCTATGTTTGAGATCCTCTCTGTCAACTCAATCCTGTAAAAAATTTTATGATTACCGTATAACCTGTATTAATCCCCGACCTTCTATTAATCCCCTATCCCTGGCTTTGAAGACCTATAGCTCAGCCCAGACTTAACCCACCCCCCCCCCCGCCCCCAAAAATCCCCGATGGGGGATTAATAGAGGTTATACGATATATTATGTTCTGATTAAACGTTTGGTCGTTTTTTTCTAACCCCTCTCCAGTGGGCCGCTATTTTACAAGGGAAGGACCCTGACTGTGACCTGGGGGAACTTCGACAAGAATCTTAAAATCTTAAAAATCTTTTTTTTTCGCTTAAAAATGGCAATAGGCACTAGATAAAATGCACTTTTTTCTTGAAAAATGGTCCGATTTCGATCGTTTTTATGGAATGTTTTGGGGCCGTTACATTAGAGGGGCCGGTTTATTTAAAATTTACAGTAGATATTTTTTAGCAACTGACATTTTTCGTTCATAGTCCTGCTGCATCTGCTTAAGCCGGCGGTCTTTTTGCTGAATTTCTGCGACCAGCATTTCTTTAATGGAGATGTCTTCCTGTAGGGAGGCTAGGTCATTGCACAGTTGGTCTCTCTCTGCAAGAAAATATTAATTAAATAATGCTTTTTTAAGAATGTTTTCAGGTCTCCACTTTACAGGTGGACTATATCTCATTAGTCCAGTCAAAAACTTGTAAAGGTCCTCCTGAGGAGTATTTGAATGTAATCGATTTTGTGTGCTCATTGTGACTTCTTAGCACTAAGAAGGTCGATATTCCTTCTCCTCGTATCTTCTTTCCAAATGTAAAAGTGGCTGAAATGAGTCGAGACTAGAGATTGAATGGCGCTAGAGTGGTCGCCATAAAGTCGCTAAAGTCATTTGGGGTAATTTCGGATTTTATACGCAGCCGACTTCTTCAAGTCCATAGTTTAAATCCTAGCTGGATGATTACATTTTTCGCCAAGCCCATGCTTGGGACACAGCTTTCCCTGCGCTAATTGCAACTACCTACCCTTGCTGATGACGAGCTCAACTGCTTCATCCTCCTCATCTTCTTCCTCGTCTGCCGCATCCTCCATATCATCTTCTTCCAGTGCCTCTTCATATTCTTCTTCAATCAATATGTGGGTATTGCTGCTTTCTTCTCCATTTGCTGAAAAATTTACCATTAATGTGTAAATAAATTCCACATCTGATCCTCCTACCCTGCATGGCCGCCAATTTCTTTTGCTGTCTGATCTCTCGTTTAGCTGCTTTGATAAGAGAGGTCGTGTTATTATTAGCAGCTGTGGTGCTGTTGATCATGCATGGTGAAGTGGGCACACTGTTGCCTGACTCTGCTGCGTGACTTCTGTACCGCTGGTTCTGCTTTCTCAACTCTTCGTTGGTCGACCTGGCCTCTATTAGCTGGACTCTGAATGGAAAAAAAATTGGGACATTTATGCCTGGTTGATATTGAATTTTCAAATACCTGAGTCCCTCCAATTCTTCAATGTATCCTCTGATAGCTGATGTAATAGAAGATCCTTTTTCGGCGCCTTCTCCATTGCTGCTGGGATTATCTCCTCCTTCTTGTGCTGTTCCTAACTCACCCAGCTTGGCCATCTCCAGGTTTTGCTGCAGCTGAATGCTCCGCGTTCTCAAGATGTCTATTGTCTCATCCAAGGCTTTTATCCTGGTCCTCAGGCGGTTGTTTTCATGCTAAATACCTATTTTGATAAAACAATTGATACAGTCGAACTCCGATGTAGCGATAGCCCCTCAAGTTCGTTTCTGCCTGGGGCCCAACACTTTTTTATATCCCAAATTTTAAAGTCTTTTAGCGGTTGTCTATGACCCCTCCCTCACATAGCGTCGTTTATGGAATGTAAGGGAGGCAGATAGCAGAGAAATAAGAAACAGGCCTGAAGCGACCCGATAGTTCAAATGGTTAGAGCGCCGACTTGCAAGGAAGATATCGTGAGATCGCACTTTTTCCCAGGCCTGTACAAAAGCTGTGCGCGGCCATTGGCGTACGCTTACTGGAACCGGCCAACGGACATGTTTGATGCTATGTGAGAATACATCTTACCGGACATCGGACCGTCCATCGGCTATCAGACCGGACATTTTTGAACACTGTGTTTTTATTATTACCTGTGATTGTGGGTATTGCTTAAATTTTCAACTTTACACGGTTTTTTATATTGTCTCTACGCGGTGTATAGGTTCCTAGGCATTTTTTGTACATAAATAAGTACATTGGATAAGTACAGTCAAAACTCCCATTAACATACACCCTTGGACCGGGACTAGCCGTATGTTAATGAGAGGTGTATGTTAATGGGAGAGTATGTTAATAAGGAAATCACTATGATCAGACCAAATAGATCTTAGCCAGCCGTATGTTAATGGGAGACCGTATTTTAATGGGGAGTATGTTAATGGGAGTTTTGACTGTACTTATTTAAGTAAATAAGTACATGTTTCTAGGCATTTTTAATGCGGCTTTTGCAGGCTTGGTTTCGTGTAACTTTCGTCCGTACAAAACGTACGAGTTCTCTGTTGTTTGTATAAATTCGTAAAGTGTAGGATCTTTCGCAAAGAATCTAACCATTTGATTATTCTTTCTTCGTTTAATAGCAAAGCAATGATCTAAATAACGGGCGGCGGTAATTCACCCGCGGTAAATTCACCCGCTGGTAAATTCACCCTCCGGTAAATTCACCCGCAAAAATTTTGAGGTTACAGGTTCGAATCTTGATGGTAGCAGACATTATATTTTATTGAAGAACAGTCATAAGTCGACCAAGAAGCTTCAGGTTGGGTAGGAAAACCACCTGGTACTTCACATATATAAGTCTACCTCCAGAATCCAAAACTTTGGTTTTAGCTGAAAGTAATTAAAAATCATTGTACCTTATCCAGAATCGTGTCCTGAACACGGTTTCTAATGCTAAAACAGCGACTTGACTTGCCTGAAGCTCAGTTCTGGAGTAGTTTCATACGGTAAAATATCGATTACCTACGGTCAATGAATTTTTTGGAAAGTCGTTTCTGGAGCAGACTTTCCAGTTTCTGGAAAGTCGACTCTAATACCAAAATCTCATCCTGAATCCGAATCCGTTGAGATCAGATCAAAATAATTTTTATGGGCTGATATATAGCTATTTTGAGTAGATAGAGCAGGAATTTGGCACCATTTACCTATTTTTAATGGATATCTCAGCCCATAAAAACTATTTTGATCTGATCTCAAGGGATTCGGATTCAGGGTGAGATTTTGGTATCAGGGTCGACTTTCCAGAAACTTTTGCCCTGAAAATTGACGATTTCGATCAATAATTTCAAAAAAAATTCATTGACCGTCGGTAATCGATAGCCGTCCGTTTCATACCCCGTAGGGCATCCACGGAGCACTGAGGTTGTTGTGTCTAGTTGTGTCTATGATAGTACAAAGATATGTGTTAGTGCCTAGGTAGTTATAGTAACCCAATGCTCAGGGGGTTTATGTATCTAGAGATACTTGGGATGAATCGATACTTCTGGTGAATGGATACCCAGGCAGATAATTTGAATGAAAAAAATAACTGTTTTGATCCACTCCATCCATATTCAAGTACAAGGGGTAATCTGAATGTCCAGCTGAGTCATTTTTTTCTATTATGTTTTTAAGTCAAAAATATTTTACATGCAATAAGAATAATTGGCGCTACTATAGAATACCCCCCCCCCAAATCCGACCTTTAAAAAATGCTGTAACTACCCTTGCAAACAACAAGTTTAGGCTTAGCCCTTAGGCTTGGGGTAGGCCAGCGTACGGAAGTTGTGACTAATGAAGAGTTTGCGCACATTTTCCGGGGTCTGGGACATAAATTTGGGTACTTTTTACTTAAGTTTTAAAAGGTCGGATTTTGGGGGGGGGTATTCTATAGTAGGGTCGAATAATTTAAATAATCTAAAGATGTTAGTAAAAAAACTATGATCTGAGCGATTTTACCAAAACTCAAAAAATGCCCTACTAAACAAATGACTATCAGTTCGCGACACTTTTCATTCGCGACAATCGGTTCGCGACAACCGATCCACCCTCAATTGTCCAGATCTACTTTTAATGGTCCTGGTCTACTCTCAATAGTCTAGATCTACCCTCACTGGTCCATCTTCACTGGTCTTGATCTGTTTCCAGTGGTCCAGTGGCACCCTGAATGGTCCTGATCCAGCTTCCGTTGTCGTGATCCACCCTCCATAGAATCGACTCCATACTCGAAACTCGAAAAATTTCGAATAATACTCGAAATTACTCGATTTCGAGTACTCGACTCGACAACCCTAGTCATATTATCACTATCAAACTTTTTCAGCATGCCCGAATTAGTCCATGGGTGAATTTACTGCGGGTGAATTTACATAGAGCCCTAAATAACAGTCATATGTTTGATGTAGGCCTTATTTATAATGTGATGACGGTGATATTATATGATGGGCTGTCCAAGCGAATATTGGATATTGAAAAAAGACCGCTTAAAACATTATTCATTATTTTTGTGGATGATTATAAAGGTTGTAGAAAGGGAGACATGATCGTCCAGTACAGAGCAAAAGATTTAACTGTAAAAGGTTGAGAATGTTTGAAGGCTTTGGTATATTGCTTTCCCATCGATGAATGACCCATATATATTATTGAATTAATTGGATCGAATCCATTCAAATGGATCGATCCAATCGACTGGATTCAATCAATTGAATCAATTCGCCTATGGCAAATGACCCATTTCAATCGAAATCAATCAAAACGGGCAATACTTTTTATTGTCCCAGATATACTTTTTTCTGTCCCAAATAATTTTTGGCGAGACAATGGGACAGAAAAAAAGTAGATTCGGGGCAGAAAAAAGTATATTTGGGACAATAAAAACTATTGCCCAATCAAAACGGTCTGAGGATGATTGTAGGCGAATAGTTACAAAGTCAAAATAGTTACAGGCTGTAACTATTTTTCAAATGCAAAAATTTGTTTCTACTATTTCCCGCAAATAGTTACAAAAGCTCATCCCTGGTTTGGACATGTTGTGTCAATATGTCAACGATTATTACAAAAATTTTCAAAGTTGTAAAATAAAAGTCTAACAAATTCAAACAATTTAAACCAGAATTTAAATAATATATGAGATCACCCAAGAAAATAAGTCCGATAGACGATATCCGGTGCGATGTCCGATCAGATTTCCGGTCCGATGAGTTCTCACATAGCATCGGACGAAAATTCGATCAAACTTAACCGAAGTCCGGTCCAATAGCCGGTCCGATCCTATGTGAGAATCGGGTGATTGGTGTAATTCGATAAATCGCGATGATTCCGATTCTGCCGGTCGTTTCTGCAAATAACCAAATATCGGGAAAAACGGGCCTTATTGGTAAAACTGTGCCTATTTGTAGAAAAGACTCGCAAAATTAGAATCCTTGCGATTATTCTGTTTAGACTAATCAAAGACGACTAGCAAACGACTTCGAAAATCATGGTAAAGAAATGACGGATCCTAAGCGGGAACGAACTCGAGGGAATTCAACCTTATTTTTTGTAATTTTACCTGTAAAGATACATTCTCTAAGTATTGATCGTTGACAATTTCCTGGCCATCTTCTCCAGTCAACTTTTTGCCCTGTAAAATCCAGTTAACATAAAACGGTGCTTCAACATAAGGTGTCTATTCCCACCTGTTTATACTCGTTCAACTCCGCTTCCAAAGCAGCAATTCTGCCCCGCAGTTCACTGGAAAATTTTATTTGTAAAATTAGGCAGAGACCATAGCATTGTAAAAAGGTTGCCTAATCAGTTTGGAAGATTTGTCCTGGTTGGCTACCACCTTATTTTTAATGTTTTTTGCTCGGTTGGCATAGTTGAGAGTGTTCAGAGTCTCCACAAAGTCTACGTCACTAGGACTGGCACAAGCGATCATCAAGGTTCGACTGAAGTAAAAGTACAAAAATTTTAACCATTGCTTTAAGGAATAAAAAACCTATTGCCGCCGAGGGAGTCTTGCAGCAATCTAGAATTATCAGATACAAATAATCAGCAAAAGAAAAGACCAGAAATACCTGGTGAGTTTGGAGTCCCTGTAAGGCACATGCATAACACGTCCAGAAGCCCCTCCCAAAGCACTGATAACATTTCCAAGGGCTAACTGCAAGACATTTTTTTGGTTTTTTTAACTTTGAGCCATTTTGACACTGGATGTGAGTAACAACAGTCGTCAAAACTAGGGTTGTCGGCCGGCCGGCCGGCCGATTTTCGGCTTTTCCGGCCGAAAACCGATATTTTTTCGGTTTTCGGCTTTCGGCTCGGCTCGGCCGGCCGAAAATTTCGGTTTTCGGCTTTCGGCTCGACTCGGCCGGTCGAAAATTTTAAAAAGAAAAAATAATTTTCTCTGTTTGCTCCCGTTTTTTGCTTAGTTTTCCTTTCGCTCATTCTTTAGCCTTGTGTGTGTCAATTCCTGTTCTAATTTTAATCCTTATGTTTAGCATGGCACCAAGCATCGTGTGGAAGTCTTTCAAGAAAGTAGGGGAGAAGGCTGTCTGCGTCTGTGGAGAAGAACTGATGCTTAGCAAAAGCGGGTCGACATCAACTTTGGCCGGACATCTGAATTCTGCAAGACATGAGGAAGCAATGGAGAAGCAAGGAGTGGGACCAGCGCCAAAGAAAGCCAAGATCAATTCAATCGCCACTCTCTTCAGTCCGAACTTCTCCCAGCAACAAAGCCATCAGTTAACTAGCGACATGACCGACTTCATCGTGGATAGCAATCTGCCGTTCTCAATCGCTGAATCTCCTTTCCTCCGTCGTCTGATCAAGCACAACTATGGACAAGCAAAGGTAATTATTTTTGGGCTCTAATATGCTGTTGACTTGATTTAAGTGAACTATTTTCAGCTCCCGTCGCGCCATGATGTCAGCTCAGAGGTACCGATCAAAGCAGCCAAATGTGTGGAGGATCTGTGTTCCTTCGTCCGTGGCCAACAACTTTCTCTAACAATGGATGAATTCTCTCACAAGGAGCATTCGCTACTCTGGTCACTATTTTGGCTACATTTTTTCAATCATCGTTTAATCGTTTATTTCCGTTGCAGCATCACCGGGTCGTATCTGTCTGAAGCATTTAAGTTTCGTTCAAAAGTCTTGTCTGTCGAATCTTTTCTTGAGAACCATACTGGAATAATATAGCGGAGAAGATCAACTCAATACTGGCCTCACTCGAAGTGGACAAAAACAATGTGGTTGCTGCAACTCGGGACGGAGTACCGAATCTCGCCGGAGTAAAAGGTGGTGGTTGTATCATGATTGTATCGTGATGCGGCACAAGATCAATCTGCTCAAGTATGCCGAGAACTTTCCAGGATGCACTGTTGCAAAGCATATCAAGAGCATGTCGGGGAATGACTTTGATGAGATTGCTGATATTGTTGAAGTTCTTAAGCCGTTTAAGGACTGCACAAAAATGGTAGGAATCGTTTCTTGTTTACTTTTGCATTTGATATCATCTTAATACTTAGGCCTCGTATCAGAATGCTCCGCTCTCTTGCTATCCATTCTTTGTGAGAAAGCTGTCCGAACACCTGGAGAACCTTTATGGTGAATTTGCGCTCAACATGAATATAAGCTTGGAAGCCAGAACGAGGGATCTGCTCAATCAGTCGGAGGTGGGCTATGCAGCTTTTCTGGATCCACGTCTCTCCTATAAGTAAGTGATTAAAATGCTTTGATTATTTTATTTGATTTATTCTATATTTGTAATTAATTTTTCTTCAGATTGTCCGTAATGGCTAAGCATAAGTGGGAGTACATTAAGCAGGAAATCTTCGAGCTCTTGTCGAAAAGTGTGCCTCAGCCAGCTGCTACAAATCAACCAGTACAATCGGCAAGTGGACTGTGAGAGGAAGGTGACAATGAGTTCGTACAACAAGTTTTGGAAGGCGAGGATGCAGTCATGGTTGGTTTAATATTTGTACTATATGATTTTGTTTGTCTATTCATATTCTAATAAATTATAGGATGAACTAAATAGATATCTAAGCGAGAAGAAACTAGCGTTGCCTAAGCCGGATCTTCCAGGACACGAAGAGATGTTCAACTGGTGGGCAAAGAATAGGGTGCGCTTCCCGACTCTGGCAGTGCTGACTCGCAAGTATCTGGCGATTTCTCTCTCAAGCGTGGCGTCTGAAAGGTGCTTCTCCGAGGCCAGTCTTCTATTTGCCAACGCTCTCAGGTCTCGTTTGGCAAAGCAAATGTCAGCTAACCTGCTCATTATCAAAGCTAATTTGGCGGATGCAATCTTAAAGAAAGCAAGCGAAAGCAACGAAGAGGAGCCGTTGGAAATTACTAATCTTTTGTTGTATGGCAATGACTAAATGTTTTATGTGTTAAGTGTTGTGTGCGAGTGTTGTATGTGGGTGTTTCAATAAATTTTTGTTTGTTCGAAAGCAAAGTGTTGTGTGCGAGTGTTGTATGTGGGTGTTTTAATAAATTTTGTTTGTCCAAAGAGTTCTATTTAAGCATTTTAGACTTTTACTATGCATACAAGAAAAATAAATTATTTTCACAATGCAAAGACGTTGAATACTAGTCATGGCCGAAAATTTCGGTTTTCGGCTTTCGGCTCGGCTCGGCCGGCCGAAAATTTCGGTTTTCGGCTTTCGGCTCGGCTCGGCCGGCCGAAAATTTCGGGTTTCTGCTTTCGGCTCGGCCGGCCGAAAATTTCGGTTTTCGGCTTTCGTCTCGGCTTGGCCGGCTGAAAATTTCGGCCGGCCGACAACCCTAGTCAAAACATATAAATCTACTTCCGTTTCTCAATAACTGGCTGCTATCAAACATTTTCTATATTTTCTAAACCAACATATAGCCCTGTGATTCTAGTTTCTAATGAAGTATTAACTGGCTTGATGAGATCTATAAAAGTGTGATAACAACCGCAAAAAAAATAAAACATTGCCGCAAATTTTCTTTCCAGCATGATGCGTTGAATCGTAGGAACGGCGTGCCTATTTTAGTAATTTTCGCTGAAATGTTTACATTTTTTGGCATTTTCGCCGTTCGGCTCAATACGGAGCGCCGACCTCAGAATCTTAAAGCCCTCTGTTTTAACCCTAATGACCTTGTCCGTAGTCATGTTTACCCCTAGGGGTCAACATTTTCAAAGTGTCGCTTTTGCTGATGTTATGTGTTTGTCGTTATCAATAAAGAAAGTTGCTGTAGGATTGACTGATTCGGATAAGTTTATTGGTTAGATTTTGCTAAAAAATCTTTAAGAGGCAGTGATTTTTTTAGTGCTGCAACAAATCGATTGGCAAAGCCAGTACTACTCGGTTGGCAGTGTTTTCTTTTGTACGTTCAATAAGGTTTGACGATTTTTTTTCTGGTGACACTGTTATGGTGCTTCACAGAAAAAGTGGGCGCTAGTAGCGAATACCCCCCCCCCCCACAAATTTTTTTCAAAATCAGATTTTAATCACTTCTGAGTAATTCTTTTGCGCTGAAAACGATAAAAAGGGTGTTTTCAGGCATTTTCTGACCTAAAAAGTTGATTTTTTGGAAAAAAAATTTTGACCAAAGTTCGACTTTTTGCCTTGGGGGACCAAGGTAAACCACCTGAAAATGGTACCTAGAGTCCTAAAAAGATGGGATTTGAACATAGTTTTGTTAGCTGGGGCCTACCGCAAAAATAAACTCTGGTATGCATGCTTTTTCATGCATCCAGAGTCACTTTCGAGTGATTTGTGTCTAAGGTATGTGGGTGTGCGCATCTCAACCCCAAGCAACCAAGCCCCTGCGCACCCTTCGGGGCATACCAGAGTTTCTTTATGTGGTAGGCCCCAGCTAACAAAACTATGTTCAAATCCCATCTTTTTAGGACTCTAGGTACCATTTTCAGGTGGTTTACCTTGGTCCCCAAGGCAAAAAGTCGAAATTTGGTCAAAAAATTTTTTTTCAAAAATCAAGTTTTTAGGTAGGGTTGCGCGCATTCGTTTAATTTGGCCTAAGCCGTTTACCGTTTAGGACCCGTTTATCATATCCGTTTATCGTTTACGTTTAATGAAATCGCTACTAGGGTCAAAAAGTGTATCGAGTCGGTCTATCGAGTTGTCAATGTATCGAGTCGGTTTTCAATCTAAAGGACCATGGTTTTTGCACGCGGTAGAAATTAGAGATGCGGATTTGGGTTTATGCAATATATGCGATGCGATATTTTTAGCCTCGCCTGAATGTGATAGCGATATGCGATATCTCTAAAATCGAGGTGCGATATATCGCTGCTGTATGCGATATTTTTTCTAAACGACTATGTCCATGAAAAACCGTCTTAATCGTGTTTTTTCACAATTAATGACCAGGACAATCAGTTTTGCGCTTTATAGAACATACATCATATTTCTACAACAATGAGCTAATATTTGAAATTCAAGGAAGAAATATTTTAATTCCGGAAAATCAGAAAACTCTGGACTCATATTCGATCGTCTGTAGTCGTTATCGTCATGAGCAACCGAAAATAACTATTCACTTAATTGGGACCCGAAATCTTTTTTATTTTTAGGTTTTACGACAAAATATTTTTTTTGGCTCAAATTGAAAACACCCTCAAAATATGTAAATCCCACCTCAAATATAAAAATTACCCCCTCAAATTTAAAATTTACCCTTTCAAATTTGAAATTTACCCCCTCAAATTTGAATTTTTAGTGAAATACTGCAGTAAATTTTGTGGTAATCCGAATTTTATAGTCAAAAAGGACTTGGATTGCTCAGAATTCCACCCTGGAGCGGCCAGAAGCCACTGAAAGTTGGTTTTTTGGGGTTTATTAAAGGGGGTAAACTTTTTGCAAAAATTCGATTAAGCGGATAAGAATTACAGTCCGATCGGCTTAATCGCTCAGAATTCCACCGTAAACCACTCAAAACCACCATGAACCGGAATTCTAAGCGATTAAGCCGATCGGACTGGAATTCTGATCCGCCCAATCGAATTTTCGCAAAAAGTTAACCCCCCTTTAGTAAACCCCGAAAAACCAACTTTCAGGGGATTCTGGCCGCTTCAGGGTGAAATTCTGAGCGATCCAAGTCTTTTTGGTGTACCTACGACCGGATACACATTATTACCGGATACAACGACCGGATACAGTGTCAAATTTTGCCTTGGTCCCCCCTGTCAATTTTTTTTAATTTTTTTCGATTTTTCAAACCACTTAGGCTTCAGGCTTAGCCCTTAGGCTCGAGGTAGGCTAGCGCAGGTTAGGACGGACTCAAACGTGTGGTTAAACATACTTTTTTGAACTTTTATAGAAAAACTGTATCCGGTCGTTGTATCCGGTCATAATGTGTATCCGGTCGTATGGGAGTCGTCTTTTTGACTATAAAATTCGGATTCCCGAAAAATTTGCTGCAGTATTCCACTAAAAATTCAAATTTGAGGGGTAAATTTCAAATTTGAAAGGGTAAATTTCAAATTTGAGGGGGTATTTACACATTTTGTGCAAAATTCAAATTTGAGGGTGTAAAAATAAATTTGAGGGGGGATTTACATATTTTGAGGGGTGTTCTCACCTACAGCCTTTTTTCAGTGCTCAGAAATCAATAAACACTAAATAAACTTGCTCTTTTTGACAAAAATGACTAATTTGTACTTTTTTGGCCAAATAAACTTTGGGGAGCTAGTTAGAAAGTGGCGACGTTTTCAAACTTTAAGTGGTCTGAAACTTCTGTTTTTACTAACCTTTTAAGCTCTGTGAAAAGTGCCTGCTAGAGATTTTTAAAATCTAACAGGCACTTCTTACAGAGCTCAAAAAGTTAACGAAACAGAAGTTTCAGACCACTTGAAGTTAGGGGAGGGCGCTAATTAGAGAGGGGGATTAGAGAAAATACGGTATGAGGTTAACTCATCCATTCGAGCACTCTGCGTGGGGGTTATGAACTCAAGCCCAAACGATGTGATGAACGACCTTGTTGTCGAGAGCAGACACTTCTCCTAAAACAAAAAAAATTAAAAGTACCAGTTCGTCTGATCAAAAATTGCTACATAAACAGCTTCATAGATTTCTTCTTTGCTTTCTCTTCTTCTCAGAATCTCAAAGCGATATTTTTCAAATTTGCGATGCGATATACGATATTTCTTAAAATCAAAATGCGATATTTGCGATTGATATTTTTCGACCAAATTCGATGCGATATGCAATATATCGCAGGTGCGATATATCGATCGTCCGCATGTCTAGTAGAAATGTGCAAAATTTGAATTGGCGGGGGACACTCCTCTTTCGTCTATCAGTGTACTCTTTCGAGTCGTTTGGAATTACTCGAAAGAGTACAGCATTAGACGAAAGAGAAGTGTCCCCCGCCAATTCAAATTTTGCACATGCCACTGCGCGAAAAAACCATGGTTTAAGAAAATTATTGACATTTTTTGAACTCAAGAAAATTTTGACCCTGAATGTTGAACCCGACTATGGACTGGGCAAATGATGCGATCATCAATTATGATGATGCGAGAAAAAAATACATTTTTCCAAGACGATTGCAAAAAATTGTTTTTCAAAGAGCGCCCATAAAAAAGTCATGGCTGCTTGAAAATTTTAAGTTGAAATCGGTTAAATAACTTGGCCGACCCTTTATGTGACAGGTCTTTGAAAGTCTGCATTGCAACCGTTTTCATTCCCCTGTGGCGTTCGTACCTCACAATTTTTATTTCAGGCTTTTGAAAACAAGAACTCATCATCATGCATCATCTCTCGTACAGAATCATCAAGCAAGACAGCAGTAGTAGCAGCAGCAGCGACGAGGACGATACTTCGAGTGGCACTGGTTCCTTTCACACTGCTTCTGACGTTTTCGATCCTATCGCAATCGAGAAATTCCTCAGCCAAGACAAAAAGGAAGTTGAGAAAGCTGGCATCAGTCGTTCTTCTAGCACAAGCAATTTGGTATCTACCGTTTTGACTGGACTGCATGACGTGGTCGAGGCTGTGGGTTGGTCGTTTCTTGGTCGTTTATCGCTTTCAAATTTTCATCTATTATATCCTAGAAGACGAGATCAGTACGGCTGTGGAATCGAGCAGCGAGAATGAAGCCATGGCCAAGCTCAGCATCGAAGAGCGCCGCAAGTTGACGCTAGAAGCAGAGAATCTCAAAGAGCCGCATCCTGAAGAGAACTCGTTTTGCACCAGTGGTTTGGATACCTGGTTGAACAATTCCGAAAAGTTGCTGAGCAATGTGAAGCAAAAGACTATTGCCACTACTTCCAGCATTTGGGATTGGACGGGTGTGAAGAATGTTGTCAGCTCAATGGGTATGCAAACACAATTTCTGTCTATTTCACATAGTAACCATTGCAGTTTTAGGTGAGGGCATAGTGCATTGGGTGGACTCGACTTTGGACATCTTGCCGCCGGAAGAGATGGCTAAGCGAAACAACGGTCAGCAGTGTCGTCTAGCCAAGGTGAATGGCCAATATCGTCAGAATCCTTTTGCCAACAAGAACAGTGACAAGGACAAATAAACTTTTGGTCAGATCCCCTTTGTATTATTCGATTTTTGCGTTGTGTTCTCGACTATAACTTCAAATCAATAAATTTGTGCTGTCGTAAATTGAAGCGTTATGATTTGTTTTCCAATAGAGTGTGTGTGACCATACCTGCACGCTGAGAAAAATCGGCGCTGGGCGCCGACCCAGGCGCCGGGTTTACTAAAAATCGGCGCCGGGCGCCGGCGCCGGCGCCACAATTAATTCGGCGTCGGCGTCGGCGCCGACGCCTAAAAGAGGAAATACGGCGCCAGGCGCCGGCATCAAGCCGTTTTTGTAAATAAAATAATAGCATGTAACAAAGACTAATCTAACATTTTATGTTTTTAAATAGAAATTTTTTGTATTAGGAATAGCAACAATTATGAGAAATTAAAAATTTATCATGTTGCGGTTATAAACAAACTCGTCGATTTTTTCTTATGAATCAACCGGAATACCGTGCGAGATGTTGAAAGAGGGCGCGCATTCACTGCTAAAGGCAAGATTTTTAAAATGCGAATGAAATTTTCAAAAATATCGTGTTAAGGTTATATGGCGAAAGTTCTTACACCACTGCGGAGTAAAATCCGGAAAAGAACTATTTTTCAAATTTATTACCTTCTTTGGAATTTCAATCACAGCTGATCAAGCTGGAGAGGCAATTTTTGAAAACAGTGAACAACGAGTCGAGGAAATAGTGGATAACTATCTTCATCAGATAGTGGAGAACATCAAAAAAAAGCAAAAACCGGTGATGAAATTTTGTGATTTACATGTGATAAACATAAAAAATGAAAATTTACTATAAAATTAAAAATAACTTGTCTGCAAAAAAATCTGAGAAAATTTTGAATTTACTAAAACATTGTCAAGACAGCTGAAATCTTAACATTCAGGCGCCGGCGCCGGCGCCGCAGCTGAAGTGGCGTCGGGCGCCGGCGCTGGCGCCGGCGCCCGACTGTTAAGATTTTTTAGCTGGCGCCGGCGCCCGTGCAGGTATGTGTGTGACGATTGGTCCCTGGAGGGCTGTGTTCGGAGTGTGGAAATGTGCTAACGCACATTTGAATGTGTATGTCTAGTGTAGTTGGACACGGACACTTCTTCGTCGAACCGTCGTAAGCGAATTCATCCACAAAAATTTGTCCCGACACTAAATGTTCTATATTTTTGTCTTGAAAAGTTTTCTTGTCAATTCAAATATTTTTCGATGAAGCGACCATGTACCAAGAGTGGAGATAGGAACAAACAATATATTGGTATTGGGGTATTGGGTCAAATAAAGGCGTTAATATTGGTATGGGATATTGGTTGGGCAAACCTTTTTCTTGCCGTAAAAATACTTTTTTTTGCCGCAGAAATACTTTTTTTTGCCGTTAATTTACTTTTTCTTTCCGCTAATTTACTTTTTCTTTTACTTTTGCCGCAACTTTTTCCTTCATTTTGCGGCAAATTTACTTTTTTTTTTGCCGGCTTAGTCCGCTTATTTTCGATGTTCTTGCACAGCCCCGGTGCAGCCTAAAACTTTATCCGAAAAAATGTTGCTACGCAAACAGGAGACTTTTTGAACCGTTCCTTACCAGAGCAATCCCTCCCAAGCTACTCACATTTCTAAAGTAATTTTGATATAAAAACATTTCCATCAAGTTTTTGTGCAGCTCTAAGTTTAGAAATTTGCTACCGTCCTTTCAAACATCAATAAAATAAGTAAAGCGGCGCTAGTAGCGAATACCCCTCCCTCTAAATCTGACCTTTCAAAAATTGCTGTAACTACCCTTTGGAACAACAAAATTAGGCTTACGGAAGTTGTGACTAATAAATGCGTGACGCTATTTTACGGGGGTCTGGGAAATATATCTAGGTAGTCTTTACTTAAGTTTTAGAAGGAAAAATTTGGTTCAATTTAAGTTCAACTCAATCGATGAAAAAACATAAAGTGTGCACCCAGAGGGATCCGAACTAAAGATTTTTAGATTAGTTTTGAGCTGAATTTTAAAGATTTCCATGCGATACTATATACGGACAGCAGATGTGCCCTCCTATTGAGTAAATATCCTCAAAGGTGCATTACTCTAAACAATTTTAAACCACCTCTAACTAACTCAAGCTACTTTTAACAAACCCGAACCACTAAAATATTAAAACAACATTAAAATAGCTCCAGATACCCCAAACTGCCCCAAACAACCTCAATCCAGCCTAAGTACTTGAAAATATTATAATATTATAACATTTGAAGTATTTAACATATCATAAATTTTAAAAATAGCGGATTTAGGGTGCATGCACGGTTGCTGCTCATTTGGGCACCCTTCTTTGGGTAGACCTAATTCGGGCAAGTCTTATTTGAGCGCTAATTTCAAATATAGTTTATTTGAAAATTAAAAGATGCGGGTTCTCAGATATTTTTCAAAAAATAGTTTTTAAAGAAACAGTAGGCATTAAAGTGGATGAGAAACCACCAGGTATCACTATGAAAAAGCACTACTTCTAGAATTGAATTATTTTGGATTTAAGCAGAAGTAATGAAAAAACCATGGTACCCTGTCCAATATCGTGCCATTTTAATGGTGTTATCATGAAAAAGATCGATTTTACGAACGAAATTTGTCCACTTATAAAAAATTGTTAGATATACGGTAAGCACTTTGTTGCTACCCGTACAAACTAGGTAACGGCTTGTTCACTTTGTTCGAGTAAGAGTTCGAGTTCGGGTTTTGAGTAAATGAACACCTCTTACCCGAGCTCGAACTCTAACTCGAACAACATGAAAAAGCCATAAGACCCCCTCGATACCATTACACAAGTAAAATCTTAAGTACAACTACTAGGATACCTTAACAAGAGTTTTCTTGGGTACTTCAACTACAAGGTGTGAAATATAAATGTAAGCAGGAATTATTTATGTGTTCGAAAGGCTATGTGTTGAAAATAAACAGTGTTTATAATAAACGCTGAAAAAAGCGTCAAAAACATAGATAACAGGCAGAAAAGCGGCAAACCAAGTAAATTAGCGGCAGAAAAAGTCAATTAGCGACAATAAAAAGTATTTTTGCGGCAAGAAAAAGTAAATTTGCGGCAAAATGAAGGAAAAAGTTGCGGCAAAAAAAGTATTTTTACGGCAAAAAAAAGTAAATTGGCGGAACTTACATTTGCTGCAGAAAAAAGTAAATTAGCGGTAAGAAAAGTAAATTAGTGGCAAAAAAAGTATTTCTGCGGCAAAAAAAGTCTTTTTATGGCAAAAATAAGTATTTCTACGGCAAATTTTTTTCACGGCAGAAAAAAGTCTTTTTGCGGCAAAAAAAAGTAAAACTGCGGCAAAAAAAAGTATTTTTACGGCAAGAAAAAGGTTTGCCCATATTGGTTGGTGTGCTTCGAAAATATTGGTATTGGGTTTGACAAAGATATTGGATGCTAAATAATGAAATTTTTCCAATGGAAATTTCAAATTTTCAGTCATATTTCCTCTTTTTTCTGGCCTAATGGATGACATTAAACAAATTTTATTTATTATTTTTTCATAGATTTACTTAAATTGTCTTATTTTAAAGAAAAAACTTATGGCCCATTCATAAACGTTGTCGTTGGGAAAAATGTTTTATAAAGGCAATTTTACGCCAACGACAACGAAATTTTTTATTCCAAATCGGACAAATTTTGCATTTTCAGTCGAAATTTCGAGGAAAAACGTATGGAAAATGCAGTTAGTCCTCAAAATTTTGACTTGAAATGCGAAATTTGTTTGATTTGGACGACAAATTCTTGTTGTCATTGGCGTTGTCGTGAGATTTTTTATAAATAGGTCGTTGTCGTCGTTGTCAAGATGCTTTTATAAAAAAATTCCAACGACAACGCCAACGACGACGACAACGAAAACGTTTATAAATGAGCCATTAACGAAAAGACTTTCCTATACAGTCGAGTCTCGATTTAACGTACCCCTCGATATAACGTACCCTAGGGCCGGTCCCCAGGGGGTACGTTAAATCGAGACTCGACTGTACCCAAAATTTTTGGTGATTATAAAAACTAATGTTAGAAGTTGTGACTCAGAAGTGATTTTTTTCTAATAAAAACCGAAATGGATAGATTTTTGTTTCTTTAGGCCAAAAAACCAGTTGCAGTGTGTTACTAAATCGAGATCAGACTGAATTAGGATTTTTTTCAATGTTTTAGTGAACAAATAGACTTTTGAAAAAATATTGGTATTGAGCAATATATTGGGGTCCACAACTTTGAAATATCGGTATTGATATTGGGTCTAGAGAAGGCCAAAAATATTGGTATTGGGCAAATGGAAATGCCCATCTCTAACCAAGAGATGCACCTGGGTTTAAATGGTTCAGGCTGAAAAATTTAAACTCCCACGTAATTTTTAAATTTAGAATTTTGTCCTATGTCCTAAATGCGGGGCCCGAACGCGTAGTAACCGTGGGTGCAACTAATTATAAACAGAGTAGTTTACAACACCAAATTAAATAAAAAGCGTGAACTGGATCAAATAATACCAAATGACACATAAAAATTTTGCGACGAAGAAGTGGCCGCGACGAAGAAACGGTCCGATGAGAAGTGTCACGTACCGTAGTGTAGGGACGGTCCTCGGTATTAAATGCCTGGCTGACCAATCGGGCCAGGGGTGAAGGTCGGAGAGGCCAAACGGCCTGCTATCCTCAAGGGTATATCATGCTGATACATTTTTCTGATATTAGGGCGTAGGCAGAGGGCGATGATAAAGGCCTTAGGGGTGTTTTTGTAAGTGTAACGGTGAAGATAAGCTTAACCCACCAGTCCACAATTGATGCTGATTCCCTCCTTCTGTCTATCTCCAGTTGCTCCAGTCCTCTTGAGTCTTTCTGAGCCAGCAAGATCAACAAAGTGGAATTTGGCAGTCAGCACCTCCAGTTCTGTGGCTGGCGCAGCTTTTCCATCCAGGCCCATATTTTCTCTGTCGTTAGTCTGAAATTCCATTTAATTTTATAAATATTGTCAACGATCCTAATAATCTGCTTACATCAACAGCAACCATCCTCTGCTGCTTGATAAGTACGGAAAATATAGCGTGTGACCTGGATGAGGATTGATTCATGTTGGTGGAAGCGGTGGTTCTGTTCATAGCCCCGTTTTTAAGCGCTACCAGCAAGTCTTCGGCGGAATTAATGGGCATGCTAGCTACTCCCTTTAAGTAAATCTCTCCTTTAATGGGGTCTTCGCGAATGCCGATGTTGGCGTGCCGTTCTTCTGTCAGAAGATCGATGATTTCTTCGTTATAGAGCTGAAAACTTAGGTTAACGTTTGTTTATGACTGCAAATCGAAACTATTAACCTCGATGAACTGCACAAGAATTTCAAAGACTGGCTCGACCAGTCCCCTTTCCTTGGCTTCCAATTTTCTTTGCTCTATCCCAGAGAATATATGCCTGGCAGCTCGAGGAATGATACCGATCTTGTTGTCGGTGGAGAGAAGAGAGCTGGGTAGTGAAGATTCGAATGATGTGCCCATAGTGAATGTCTTTCCACTGCCTGTCTAAAATTAATTAGTTATAGAATGGTTTAGATTTAGTAAGCCCTTCAAATTTAAAGGACCCTGTCTATTCCCATTTAGGGAGGTACCAGGTGGTCCCCCAACCACCCTGAGGCCTGAAAGTCTTATAAATGTAAAAGTCTTATAAAAGTCTTATGATTGACATTCAAGAAAAAAGGTCTGCTGCCCGTAGGATTAGAATAAATTTGGAGGCGGAATTTACCGCAAGGAATTTACCACTGCCCCCATTAAGAGTAGTAATGGAGTAGTTAGGATGGTGAAGAACCATTAAGGGTCACATGTTTTGAAAGCTTAAAATTATAGCGGCACAAAATTGTCGGCACAAAATTGACGGCACATAATTGTCATGTACCCCGCTAAACACGACGGTAAAAAAAATTGAAAAACAGCCAGTCTACGGTGGTCAGCTGCCTATCTGAACCGTCAATGTCACGATTTTTGCCTATGCAACTTCAAATGGGTAGATCATGTCAATTTCTTAAGTAAATCAATTCAATTTCATATGCAAAAGAAAGCGCAGATTAGAAGCTTTCTAATGACATATCGTTGAGGTATTTATGACAATCCAATAAAAAATGTTTGGTTTGAAGAAACCGTCGTCCTTTTTTTCCAAAAACTTTGTTCATACAAAAATAAGGCTACCAGACAATTTCCAATATTTTTTGGAAAATGTCGCACGACATTTTCCAATATTTTTTCGGTCGATTCGGTCGTTTCGCCCGAATTTACCGAAAAAATATTGGAAAATGTCGGGCGACATTCTCCAAAAATATTGGAAATTGTCTGGTAGCCAAAAATAAGCCAGAAAAATGTGAAAATGCTGTTTTAGTTGTTAGCAGACATTATTCGAAAGAGCAGGGAAAACTGCACCAGAAAGTGCCTTGAAGTGAGCCAAAACATGTCTTTTGGTGTGTTAAGCAAACGTTCAAAGCTGTATCTGAAAAGACATTTCGACATAAAACCTGCTTTAGGCTAGAAAAACTGGAATTCTGACATCGAATTCGTGTTTAGCATGGTCGATTTTTTCGAGCCCTCGGCTCGACGGTTCGACTCGGCTCGAAATTTTTCGAGGGCTCGGCTCGAGGCTCGAAAAAAGTCGAGCTCCGAGCCGAAAGCTCCACTTTTTAGACTTTTTTACTCCACTTTTTAGACGAGAAGTATCCACAGAAAATTTAAAAAAAACCAGTTTTATGAATATTTAGTGCGTAAAATTGAGCATATTTTTGTCAATAGTATTTGAAAATGAAAAACTATTTTGAATTTTCATTGAAACAGAACGCCAAGCCCGATTTGGTCATTTGACGTGTTTGACACGCCGTGAAGCACTTGACCTTGGACAAGGCTTGTACAATGTTTATGCGAACCTTGCAATGTTGGAAAAAATTGAAATTTTTTTGTCCTTTCAACCTGGTAAAAAGACATCTCGCGTCGGGACATCTCAGGTTGGACATCTTGCGTCGGTTTTTCAATTTTCATCTACATTTCGGCATTCTGTTTGTAACGCTTCGGAAGAAATCTTAAACCAAGTTTCCAACTTTTACATTTAATGGAAGGGCTGAAGGGTATTTTATATTTCGAAAAGCTTTGATTTTTATGTAATTTTTTAGCCCAGATTTTATTAAATTAGTTTAAGGCATAACAATGGGCGAAAGAATGCAAGCGATTGAGAAAAATCCGAAGGTAGTGCTGTGCTTTCACTTTTATCGGTTAACAAGTCAACAAGTTAACACATAACAAGTCCTACAGTAACCCCTCACTACTTGTTGCTTTCTATCGGTAACGCGATAAAGTGTTATGGGCAGAGAAACCCTCATTTAAGCAACATTCATTTTGCATTGAGTTGCATTGAGCGTGGTCAAACAAAAAAACAGAAAGCAGTTAAAGGTGGTCCCGATAATGGAAAAACCCAATGAATCAATCCAATTCCAAAATAGCTAATAAAACAATTATATCAAAGTGATATTTTGAAAAAAGTCGATTTGTAGGGTCACAAACAGAATGCCAAAATGTAGATGAATTCGATGTAGATGAATTAGGTGTAGATTAATTCATCGTCGCCCCAAAAAGTGGTGTCCCGCGCGTATTCAAACGTGAGAAATTTTCGTTGTTGGCGACGGCTATGGTCCTTTTAAATGCTCTGAGAACCTGTGAACCTAGCGAAAACCTTACAATAAACTGTCCACTAGCCTTGTAGAATCTAAGAAAACAACATTTTCGGCACACTTCGACCTTCCTACTAAGGTTCGTACAAGCTTTGATGGTCGTATGAACCTTGTTACCGTATTTCCTCTAAAAAGGCGGCCGGCTGCCTTATTTTCAAACCCCCAAAAATTTGAAAATTGTCAATCAAAAATGGCCTTAACTCTGAAATTTTAGTCAAAAAAATTAGGGGGCCGCCTTATTAGAGGAAATACGGTATTTTTGCGTTTCAAGGTTCGCTCAAGTCTTAGACATGACTCGAACCTTGCATCTGAGGTTGCACGAACCATTTCAGAATCATTAGCTACTCACGAACTTTGTACATGCTATAAAAGTAACATTTCCATCCGCATTCGACCTTCCCACTAAGGTTTATTCAAGGTTCACTAATGTTTATACGAGGCTCAAACATTGTACGAACCTTCTGACCCATGGATCCCAAGGTTCGCTCAAGCTCCAGACCTGCCACGAACCTTGGCTATAACCTAGCCAGAACCATATGAAAAATTTTCAGTGCTCGATTTCGAGCCCTCGGCTCGACAACCCTAGTCGATTTACTTAAAGGGGCATGGTCACCTGTATGGTCACCTGTTACAAATTTTTTTCCCGCTAATTCAAAAAAATTTCCCGAATTAATGAACTTCTATACGGATTTTTCAACTTGATTCTAACAAAACTATACCTAAAATTGAATTCTAGGCCTTGTTTTGTTAGAAACCAAGCTGAAAATTTGTACAGAAGTAAATTGATTTACTTGAGAAATTGACATGATCTACCCATTTGAAGTTGCATAGGCAAAAATCGTGACATTGACGGTTCAGATAGGCAGCTGACCACCGTAGACTGGCTGTTTTTCAAAAAATTTTCACCATCATGTTCAGCGTGAAATTCTGCACAATAATATACCTTTAAGACGCGCGTCTTCGCCGTGTTACTTCCCCAATACTAATTTTTACTAATTTTTGAATTAAATTTTAACCTGTCCATAAGCGAGCACAGTAGCATTGTAGCCATCGAATGTGCCTTCCACCAATTCCTTGACACATTGCTCATAAATAGTGGGCTGAGTGGTTTGCTGGTCAAAAACGTAGTCGTAGGTAAATGACCTGTCGTCACCAATAGTCACTTGTGGAACACCTGGGATTACTGAGGTGCAAACTCTGAAATGCAGGATTAAAAAAGCCAGTTAAAACAGTCAAATTACCTAGATTGTTCAGCTTTTTCTCTGGATCCTTGTGGTCTGATCCTAAATTAATTTTTTCATAAATGAGTACCTAACAAGAATCCAATCATGGAACATTTTTCGACTTTTTTTAATGAGTCTGCGATTAGATCCTGCTCAGCTGCATTCTTTTTTTTGACTAAATGACTACTTCGAGTAGGAAGAGTGAATTCCGAATAGAAACAGAATCTGATGTATAAAATTTAGTTTCTTCGTGACTTGAGCTCTAAATTAAGGGTCAATGATTTAGGGTGTATATGGAGTTTTTATTTTTCCTATTTTTTTTCGTGCATTTAAAGGTCTTTTCTAATTTACTCCGCCGGTGTAGAATAGACCACAGAGCCAAAGTTAATTTTTATGGTCAAACTTTTAAAAATTGGCAACATTTAATAGATATTTCATCAAGGGTCGAGACCATGGCTGCCATCTCAAAAAGGATATTGGGTAAAAAAAGACATTTTGACCATTTCTGAAAGGGCAAAGCTTTTTTCCGCAGCTAAAAGACTTGTTTTGCTCTTTCAGATGGTTTGACTCCAGTTAAAAATGGAGGCAGTCAGATGTCAACTTTTACTGGGCCAGAGATTCTTGGTTGAGCTTGCCTTTTCATTGCTCTTTCTATAAAAACTCATCCATGACATTGGTGAGACTCGAATTGGCTAAATTGTCATTTTTTCTTGTACGACACCAGGAAAAGGGACACTATTTGAGCCCTCTCAAGAAAATTTTAAGGTACTAGCTCGGTTTACATCACCGCCCAAAATTTTAAAAAGTAAATTAAAAAACACGTCTTGAACTGCTTTTTTATGCTTAATACGAAACAAGAAAAATTTCTAAAAAAGTTCTGAACAAAAAAAATTTAACTTTTTTTGAAAAAAATTTTACACCAAGAGATGGTCGTTTTGGGCGGCGGTCAATTCGTCGACATTTTTCGGTTGAAACTGCGACTCGAACACCTTACCTCACACAACTCCCATTTAGTGACATTTATTTGCCGCCGCCGGCGGCGGTGGTGTTTTTTTGAAGGTGCCCAACTATGTCCAGGTGGAGATACCGAGGAAGTCGTACCCACTGCGGGTACCTAGGAGGTGGCAAACAGTTGAAAGTACCAAGGAGGAGGTACTCAAGTGGTAGTACCTAGGTGAGAGTATCCAGGTGGAGGTAACCGGGAGGCGGTACTCTGAGGGTGTTACCCGGGCGGGGGTGCCCAGGAGGTTTTATCCAGGTAAGTATAAAAGAGGTGTTAAGAGGTGGTAAACAGGGGGATGTACGAAAAGGGGACACTCAGGTGGTGGTGCATAGGCTGTATCCAGGTGAGGGTACTCAAGATGTGGTACCCAGTTGAAGAGTACCCACGGGCGGCCTTAGCGCCTTTTCTAGTTACCAATGATAGGGTTTATATCAGGATTAGGGAAAAGCTATTTTTAAATCGAGTTTATATTTAATAACTCAATTGACATGGTAAAACTAAGAGTGACGAAAATGTCGACGAATTGACCGTCGACGAATTGACCTAGAGCCGGTCGTTTTAGGGTATTTTAGGGTCATTTTTTGTCATTGTTCACCATATTTAGGCTTAGGGCGAGCGTAGGTCAGCGTATGTTAGGACGGACTCAAACATGTTTTCGTTAGTTTCTTTTAGGTAAGAAAACATGTTTGAGCTCGTACTATTCTTGCCAAAGTCTAAGCCTGAAATGTAATAAATAACCGAAAAGTGACCCTATAATACCCTAAAAAGACCATCTCTTGAAGTCAATGTTTTTTAGAAAAGTTCAAATTTTTTGATCAGAACTGTTTAGAAATGTTTTTTGTATCGTATTAAGCAGAAAAAGCAGTTCAAGATGTGTTTTCAATTCACTTTTCAAAAAATCGGGGATGGCGATGTAAACCGAACTAGTACCAATTTTAAAACCTAGAAATTACGAACTGGTCAACAAATGCAAAAAAAAGACATGCAGTTGGACGGAGTCGAACCAGAGACATCATAAACCGTAAAATTGCAAAAAATGATAAGCACTCTAATCAAAAAAAACATACCTAACAGCCACTCGCACTGAATTATCAGAAAAAGCGACCACCATTTCGGCAGGTCTTCAAAATGATAATTTTTTAAAAACCATGGTTTTCGCGCGCAGTGGCATGTGCAAAATTTGAATTGGCGTGGGGCACTTCTCTTTCGTCTATCAGTGTACTCTTTCGAGTTGTTTCGAATGACTCGCAAGAGTACAGAATTAGACGAAAGAGAAGTGTCCCCCGCCAATTCAAATTTTGCACATGCCACTGCGCGCAAAAACCATGGTCCTTTAAGGATAAATACAAAACACTAAAATTAGTCAAATTATCGAGCCAATAAATCAAAACTTTTTTTGCACAAAAAGACACTAAAAGTGTGTGTATCCCTTCTTGACACCTTTATTTCCGCTGAAAATTGGCAGTGAGTGAAATTTAAGGTGTGGTTGGAGACTAGAGAGACACGAAGGGTGGGCAAGTCAGGTTGGAGACAGGAGAGGACCCTGATGCATTGGTGCGTGGTTGACTGGTTGGGTGGGTATGCAAAAGAGCAAGCAAAGAAAAAAGGATTCAACTCAAATTTCAAACATTTTTTCTTCGCGCTGCTCTATATATTTTGGCTTCATTCAGCATTTTTGAACAATTTCTTCAAGACAAATTTGTGTTTAAAATAGAGTTTATTATTTTTTCTTAAAGGGGTATACCAGTGCGTTACACTACAATTAAGGCGGGGCCAACAATTTATTTCTCCTATGACCGTTTTATATATGCGTTCTAACTGATCCGACAAAAGTTTTCTGTCTTCTTTTTAAAAGTAGGATAAGGACATAAATATCAAATTTGAGTTGAAACACGGGAAAACAGGCACGATTTCTTAAAAATTGCTGGCCTCCGCCTTAATTTGCAGTGTAACGCGCTGGTATGCCCCTTCAAGAAAATTCGGCTCATACTGATTTTATTTGCGAAAAGGCTGAAATGTGCTACGAAAACGAGATTAATGATATGAAAAATTGAAAATTTGAATTAAAAATTGAATTAACAAACGTGCTCGGCACGAAAAAATTATCTAAAGGGGAGCGTCCTTATAGTCAGTGTTTCTGAATTAACACTCGCATAACTGTTTGTAACTTCAGTGCATATTTGTGCAGAATTGCACGCTGAACAAGATAGTGTTAGTAGGTTTTTTATTAACTGAGAAAAATACCGGCGAAAAGGCTCCTGAAAAAAGTTCTTTTTCACAGGTGGTTTTTCTAAATTTAATACTTGTTGAAATTTTTTGATATCTTTAATGTTTGTTATATAAAACGCCTTAATTTTTTTTTGATTTCCGTCATTGGGGAGGCAAAAGCATGGATTTGTCCCGCTGAAAAAATTCCTCCTAAAATGACTCATTTTCATCACTCACTCATCTTGAGTCATATTTTGCCCCATCGTTAAAGGGCATGCCCACGCTAATAAGCGGTGGTGCCGGGAATTCCAATTCTTTTCCTAATCATTAAACTTCTTTATGGATTTTTCAACTTGGTTTCTAAAAAAACTATACCTAAAATTAAATTCCAGGCTTTGTTTTGTCAGAGACCAAGCAGAAAAATCCGTACAGAAGTTCAATGATTAGGAAAAAACATTTAATTCCTGGGCACTACCTCTTATTAACGTGGGCATGCCCCATCGTTAACTGTATTATGTCTGGTATAATATGCAAAAAAGAGAAGCTGTGGGGAAAAAATCCTGGACCCAATGTTATTCTCTAATTTCAAAATTTTCACTCCTTTTCACTTGTTCTTGGCTTTTAGTCTTTAAAATATTTGCTCCTGCTCTTGGCTCCGAGCGGCCAATCTCGGAACCAAGAGCAGAGAATTGCTCAGATTGACAAATTGGCTTAGCAATTATTATAGCTTATGATTTTGGCTCTAGGTAAATTCGCCAACAGGTAAATTCGCCAACAATTTTTTAAGATTATAGGTTCGAATCCCAGTGGTGGTAAACTTTATTTATTTTTCATTAGGTTTATTTAAAAGGGCCAGGATGTTTCAAGTAGGTAGGAAAACCACCTGGCACCTTTTCCAAACAGGTATTCCCTTCTAAGTAGATAATCATCTCCCCAGCTGATCCAGTTCCAATGGTGTTAATCCATTTTTACTAGTTAGGATCTACTTTGAATTATCTAAATCCAACTTTATATGTACCGATATACCCTCGGTGATCAAGGTTCGTCCTCAATGGTCTTAATCAACATCCAATGGTTTACATGTTGCTGTAATCGGACAAGGGGCTGGCCGCTTCGCGGCCAAGACCAGTACATGCACGAGGGTAAGATAATCAACATTGGATACGTGTACCACAATAAATAAACCTGGCGTGCGGTCAATTCATCCACAGGTGAAAAAAGGAATATAATAGACTCTTCTTCGTACAGAATTTTAGCAAACAAAGTTAAAAACCACCCTAGTAGCGAATATACCCAACCCCCCCCCCTAAATTTTCCCTTCTAAAACTTAAGTAAAGAGTGCCCAAATACATGTCCCAGGCCCCAGAAAAAGTGCGTAAGACATTTATGAGTCACAACTTCCATACGCTGGCCTACCCCTAAGCCTAAGGGCTAAGCCTAAACTTGTTGTTCCAAAGGGTAGTTACAGCGATTTTGGGAGGATCAGATTTTAGGGGGGGGGTGGTATCCTATACTAGCGCCTAAAAGTTTAAAGAGATGTTGGCGAATTTACTGTTGGCGAATTCACCGTCGCCCTATAATTTTTTGCTCTTGACTCGTAAGGGATTCAATATTTTTTAAGAACATAATTGAATCGGAGCAGTCGAAGAAGGTCAAAACGGATTATCATACTCAAATTCTGTTTTTGTGGGTTATAAAAATAAGTGGCTTGAAAATCATTAATTGCTGAAAAAAACCTTGATGTGTAAACAAAAACTTGTGATTTCCGTTTTTTACTTTCTTTATTTGCTAAAGCACCTTTTTATTAATTTCCTCTTTTACGCGGTGCTCAAAACAGATAAATTTACCTGAACCGATAATTTTATCTGTCAGATAAAATTTTGTCTGACAGACGTAATTACGCGACCGTCATCATGTGGGTTGCATAATGAGATTTTATTAAAAACTCGAAATTAAAATTTTTGATAGGTTCCATAATAAAAAATTCGGACACCGATAATTCGAAATTCCAAATCCACCACAGGTTTTGTTTTTCATTCCGCCAATGCTCCCCATATTGTTTGTTTCTTGGACGCAAAATTGTCTGCTTTTCCTAAATCTGCAATTTATTTTGTGCCACCTCGAATAAATTTTTGAGCCTTTTAAGCCTTTTATCCAAAGAATGTGTACTGAAATCTAAGCACTTTTTAATACTTTCGAATGTTTTGGGCACTGTATAAATAAATATTTAGAAGACTATACACCATTAGAAAGCGCAACTCAAGCGCTTTCTAACAAGCGCTCATTTTTGAAATTAAAAAAATGAATAGTGGTTTACGAGTAACTTTGATGAAACAGTCACTTTTTGGCAGTGTTCAACTTCAGTGGCTGTTTAGGGGCAAAAGACACATTAAAACAGCAAACAGTAAATAAATCGTAGCTTTTAACTGTAGAATTTACTGTTAAACTATAGAATCACTGGGTTGGAAAGTAATATTCCGACGAAATATCTGTGCAAGTTGTATACTAAAAGATAGCCAAGACTTCGGCGAGTCTTTTTTATCTTAACCTTGTTTGAATTTTTAAAAGAAATGTGTTGATTTGAAGACCAGTGAAATCGAGCCAGAAATACCCATCTATGACCAGGCTGCCAGCATACTCATTCAGTCCTCTCAAATGGTTGAAAACGCAGTCTTACCTGTGATATGATAGTGGTATCTGATGCAGTCTTTTGCGCTCTATCACGCGGTATTTTTATTTTTCGAAAATGTTCTGTGAAATTTTGAAAAAATTACGAAACCAAGCCATAACACTTGAATTTTCGTCCAAAAGCCCCTGGTTTTTGGTATGGTTTGAGGTCAAATTGTTTTAGCTTGAATATTGTGATATTGCTTGTTGTCTTGTGAGTCTTTGCACTACTTCTGTCGCATTTTTCACGCTGAGCATTTTGCTGTATTGCACTCTGAATTTTCTTCAGAAAGTCGGCCAGGAATATGCCAATCAAGTATCCTTCAAATTCCGGTACCAGGAAAACAGCTGGTTTTACGTCTTCCACTGTAATTTCTGATCGACTTTCGCCGAATTACTGTGCTGATTTTTGGTAGAGCAGATCCTGGCAGAGGGAGCTAGGTCTAAGATTACCGCTAAATAAGAAGGACGTAATCGTTTTGCCAATCAAACTTTTGCCAATGAGATCACTTCGCCAATGGTATGCTTTCGACAATAGCTTTTTTTCTCAGGTATTGTTATTCCTTTGCCTGGCAAATTACCACTCATTCTGTAGCTCATCTCACTGGCTACAAAATAAGTGGTAATTTTCCTGACAAAGCAATCACAATACTTGAGAAAAGAAGCTATTAGTGAGAGCATGCCATTGGCGAAAAGATCTCGACGCTACTGTCATATAACCAGTGTTTCCAAAATGAAAAATGAAAATTTTCTCATTTTCATTTTCTCCTACAAAATGAAAATGAGAAATTCTCATTTTCATCGAATGAAAATGAGAAATTCTCATTTTTCACTGAAATTTTCATTTTCTCATTTTATTTTTTCAAGAGATTCTTACTGCGAAAGATACTGAAAACTTCTCAGTTATTTCTTGTTCATTTGTTTAATGTGGAGGTTCAGTAATAAATCGTCAACATCCAGTTGTTTATTTTCATTTTGTAACCCTACAAATGTGTTATTTCGATTATTACTCTATTTTATATTTTGTGTTTCGCCACATCCTTCTCATGTCAAAAGTGCATTGATGAACAAATGTCAGTGCTTCAATATAATTGGGAACGTTACGGACTAGCACTGGAACAGTGAGTGCCAGCTGGCGCCAAAACATTTAGAGATCGTTGACGGTGCGGAAATTTCCAAGGCTGAGTCCGGTGCTGCCAAGGAGTTGTCGTAACGCAACGACAACTAAAATTTCTAAATTTTGCAACACTGCTTAAGATGATTTTACTCACTCTTTGTAATCCATCTATCCTTTATTAGGCAAAACGAACAATTTGAAACATCACTACAGTCGAACCTCTCTATAGTGTACACTCTCCATAGTGTACACCTCTCTATAGTGTACACCTGGGCTCGGTCCCTTGGGTGTACACTATAGAGAGGTTCGACTGTATTGCAATAAACCAACAGTTGTGAATTTAATAACAAAAATTCAGTACGATTTCGTAGACTTCTGGTGGCTAATCCTGCCTGCGAAAAATATCCTTCCACTGGAGCACTTGTGTTGGGAACACTTAGTATTTCGAGAAAAAAGACAGCTAGTTGATGGCAATCCTAAAAGTCTCACTTATTTTTTATGTCCACCAAGAGGTAAATATCAAACCGATCAGAGGTAACTACACCAATAGTTTATCGCATCAACATTCGAGTCACCAATGCACACGCTCTGCACATTATGAAGCACATTTAGGATCAAAGACTTAGATCGGACACCTCTACTACTTCCTAAATAAATAGCTGTTAATATTACAAGTTGAAATTCAGGCAAATGACCTTCAAATTATTAAGCGAGAAGACGAGTGCACGAGTGTATTCGAGACAGTGAGATATGGTGACAGTCTTCTCACCCTGAACTCTTTGGAGAACTTCAATAATGGTCCCCCGATTTTGGCAATCTAGCGCAAATACTAAACTTTTTTAGATCTATCTATCTGCGTTTTGAAATTGCAAAATGTTTACCTCTATCTTATTTTCTGTGGGGGAAACCAGTATTCATCCTAGCAATGCTGAGGACATGCTCTTCCAGTTCCAGAAAACACTTGATAACTTCGATTGCCGAGCCCCAGCGTGTAGCAGACGGAAATTTAAGTCTATTGTTTGCAACCAATTCAAGATCCTACGACGCAGCTTTTCAGTAACTTCAATGAGACAATCATGAATGAAAAAGAAAAAAAACAGTTCCACCTTGAAATTTTTGCTCAATAAGTCGACGAAATGGCGAGCAGCAGGATGCAAAAACGAACTAATTGAGATCGATGGAATAGCCAAACCGTTTGTGAATGCGACTTCTATCTTTTCTAACCTAGAAGCTCTCCAAGATATAAAATAGGCTAAAATAGTATAAAATGTATCCGATTCATCACCATCACTCAGAAATGACATGCCGACGTTTCTTAAAAATTGTCAATAAAGATTGGAATAAGCGAAAAGAAACAGTGAATATAATGTAGCTGAGAATTTCTGAGTATTTTCTAACTGAGAATAAAGAGAAAATAAGTAAACGATGAAAATGAGAATTTTCAGTGAAAAATGAGAAATTCTCATTTTCATCAAATGAAAATGAGAACTTCTCATTTTCATTTTGTAGGAGAAAATGAAAATAAGAATTTCTCATTTTCATTTTCTCCTACAAAATGAAAATGAGAAGTTCTCATTTTCATTTAATGAAAATGAGAATTTTCTCAATGAGAAATTCTCATTTTCTCACTGAAAATTCTCATTTTCATCGTTTTCTCATCATCATTTTGGAAACACTGCATATAACCAACCCCATCAAATATTACAGTAGCGCCAAGATCTCATTGGCAAAACGATTACGCCCCATAGAAGGACTCGGCTCTGGCCTCCAGAGGCGTATCCAGAGATTTCTTCAAGGGGTAAATCCCCTTCTTACGTCATTTTATGTACGTTTCTGAATTTCACACTGTTTTTAATTTACAATTTTCCCCAAAAAATCAGGGGTGGGTTGAAGCGCAGTTAGCCTCAGTCTGGAGATGTCCATGCCGGCCTCAAAACCGTTATTGACATCCTTGATTACACCAAAAAGGCATTGATTTCGGATGGAACCCGTGACAAAAAATTTTAAAAGTGTAAAGGTTTCGGCATAATATCTTTTGGTTCACCAAAAAGCTCTTTTATGCCACCAAAAGATTATTCGTGTCATTTTTAAGTCAAATTTTGCGGGAATTCAAATTTATAGACATATAATGACTTAGATTGCTTAGAATCCCACCCCAAGTGGCCAGAAGCCACTGAAAGTTGGTTTTTCGGGGGTTTACTAAAGGGGGGGGGGTAAACTTTTTGCAAAAAATCAATTGAGCGGATCAAAATTCCAGTCAGATGGGCTTAATTGCTCAGAATTCCATCCTGAACCATTGTCAACCACCTTAAAGCACCCTAAACCACCTTGAACCATCCTAAACTTCTTCAAATCGGCATATAATTACCCTAAACTAGTGTTTAGGGTGCATTATTGTCTATAAAATTTGAATTCCCGCAAAATTTTGACTTAAAAATGACACGAATAATCTTTTTGGTGGCAGAAAAAATATTTTTGGTGGTAGAAAAAAATCTTTTTGGTGGCAAATCGTTTTTGGAGGTAGAAAAAACCTTTTTGGTGGCATAAAAGAGCTTTTTGGTGAACCAAAATAATATAAGCCAAATATAAGCCACTCTGAATGGGTTTTTCGCAAAACATTTTCTGACAACTAGCAGCAAAAAGCTCTCAGAACGGAAATTATCGCTCATGTTGTATCAGAGCCCAGTGCTTCCGTGTTAAATCATCATTAGCTTTATTTACACTCTTTAGGACATGTAACCACAGCAAGGACTGAACTCCCATCGAAAAGATTGCTAAGTGATCGCTTTTTTCCACTTAGCCATCTGTGTTGTCTAGGGCCTTCAAGGTTGCGCTGGCTGATACATACCAGGGAATATTTACCGAAATATTCTAAAACACGATTTATTTTGGTTTACCGTATATACTCTAACAAAGCCACAAAAAAACTTTATTTGCAGCAAGAAAAAGTCTTTTTGCAGCAAAAAAAAAGATTTGAAGAGTTGCCACCTGGAAGGCTCAATACAGGGTGTCCCAAGAAATATGCTCACTTTCAAGCGTCTGTAACTTTTTTCTAAATCGAAATTCGAAAATCTGTAAACGCAGATCGACTCAGTTTTTATGGCACTTTTTTGGTATATAATGTCAAAAACACGATTTTTGCTTGGTCACCCCTGTGGTTTGGGCCTTACCCATACAGAGGCCATCCACAGACCAAGACCAAAACCACAGGGGGACCAAGCGAAAATCGTGATTTTGACATTATATACCAAAAAAGCGCCATAAAAACTGAGTTGATCTGCGTTTACAGATTTTCGAAATTCAATCTAGAAAAAAAACGGACGTTTGAAAGTGGGCATATTTCTTGGGACACCATGTACGAGAAAAAGGTTGGCTATCAAACCAGAATCATGGTGCAAATTTCTTAGCCACACTGTCTGAACGGCGTAGAGGCGTTTGGCACTTTTTGTGCCATTCTGTTTGAATTCGCCTTTCGACTTTTATTTATTGTTGACTGTGTCATGCATGTTTTTATCTTTTTTTAACTTGGGCAAAGCCTTTGGCGCAGGGCACGCCATGTTAACCGGGACTAAAAAAATGTCTTAAAGGGGCATGCCCGTGCCCGACACGGAGAAAAGGCGGGGACCACCATTTTCTTTTCTTTCTCGATCATCTTTCTCGATTTTACATGCGTTCTCATCCAGATTTTTTAAGTTTTCTGCCTAGTTTTTCAAAGTAGTATAGGGTTACCAATATTAGATTTGATGTAAAAACGAGTGAAAAATTGAAGAATTCAAAAAAATCGCTGGTCGACGCCTTAAATTTTTTGAAACGCACGGGCATGCCCCTTTAAGTGAAGGGGGGAAGCTACTTAGGTTTGAAAAAGTCGCCTCCATGGTGCAGTGCGTAAGCGTTTGCGTTTTTTGGCCCAAAATGGTGTTGCAGATTCGATCCCACGTGGTGACATGCTATTTATTTTGGCTTGTTTGACGGATTGTTTATATGGGTAATTAGACTTTTTTGACTCCAGGTTCGGAATCAGCGACCCGTATAACCCCTAAAACTGGTCAAACAAGACAAAATAAATAGTATGTCACCACGTGGGATCGAACCAACACCATTTTGGGCCAAAAACGCAAACGCTTATGGGAGCCACTTTTTCAAACTTAAATGGCTCCCTCTTTTAGCTATGGAAACTGAGTCAAATAAAGGGGGCGTTTATTAGAGAGGGGTCTTTTTTTGAAGAGGGGCGTTTAATAGAGAAAATACGGTATTGAGATGAATTGAGTCTTGAGACGACCATAAAGTACCCCTTTTAACCATTTCTAAGGGATTAAGGGCTGGATTGGGAAGAAAGGGAGCAAAAGAGCACATTTAGATGGGTATATCCAAGTATGAGCAAAATCTAGTTTTGGAACAGCTGTCTAGCATCTCTTAAAGCATGCCCCAAATTGGCTACAAATCCAGCAATGTCTGTTCTAAATAAATAGCATGTCACCACGTGGGATCGAACCTGCAACACCACTTTGGGCAAAAAACGCAAACGCTTACGCACTGCCTCATAGAGGCTACTTTTCAAACTTAAGTAGAAATGATTTGTTCGAGTGATTGGTGGTTAAGGTATAGGGTTGTCGAGCCGAAGCTCGAAATCAAACTTTCGGCTCGAAAGTTCGATTTTTTCGAACTTCGAGCCGAAGGCTCAAAAAAATTTGACAGCTCAGCGACACTTATTCGCGAAGCTGCCGCAATTTTTTTTTTCTAGCTTTCGGCTCGAAATTTTGATTTTTTCGAACTTCGAGCCGAGCCGAAGGCTCGAAAATTTCGAAGGCTCGACAACCCTATTAATTTATAATCAACCCTATTAAGGTATGTGAGTGTGTTGCATCTCAACTCCAAGCCTCCAGTGGGCTTGAGAGTTAGAGATGCGCGCACTCACTCACCTTAGACATGATTCGAGAAATTCTCTTGATCATAAAATGCATTCAGAAATGCATTCAGTCAAATAAATGCATTCAGTAAAATGCATTCAGTCAAAAAAAGTGGCCCCTGTATTATTGTGGCCCCTGTATTATTTGGAATACTTTTTACTTTACTAAAAAAACAGAAAATCGTTGGGAGGAGGGTGCATTTGCTAGTAGGGTCGAAACCTCTACTGAAATAACATGGGTGGGAAGCGCTGAAAAACGCGACTAAAAAGTAAAAACGCAAAAAAGCGTCACAGAGCTCACCCCCATAATACTGTTTTAGATAAATTTTTTTCGAAAATCACATGCATTGGGGTGAGTAGATAGAAGATCCACTGTGAGCATATCTTTCTATCTTTTCTCACCACTATCTCCACCGCAAACCTCAAAAATAGAAGCATATAAAATAGGACCTCTCTTCATCATGTTGGCATTTTTTGTGATGCGAAAAATTGGTTGATATCACTAATGTAAGGACTCGCCCGAACGTTAACAACCAGCATTTGTCCTAACCAGATTTAGTGTTCATAGAGAACACAATATAGGGACAATTAACCAGTATTATATTTGAATTCAAACTAGCTTTGGTCTTTACCAGAATTAACTGCACCAGGAGCAGTCTTGACAAACTGATCATATTTATTTCTGGTTTAGGTTATGTCAAGCTGCTCAAGTTCTTCCTCCAATAAGGTTAGTGCGTGCAGTAATTGCCGTGATTTAAGTGTAACCAGTAATAATCATGGCGCTGACCAGTTCTCATACCAGCGTAGTCTTCTATACTACGGATTCAAACCAATCGGGCGAAAGGTTAATCTTTTCGATTATGGCTTTAAGCCCAAACCAGAATTCGTCCGGTTAATCAAACCGTGGTAACCAGTTCCAAGGCCAGCCGCTCCATGACGTCCATCGCCTCAAGCTCGCGCTCCCGCTATGCCGGTGAAACAAGCAAGTCTCTCTGGGTGGTGCCTGCCATGGTCAAGCCAGCTAAGGAAATCAGCGACCAGTCTTCTGCCTCACAGCAAGTTCTCCCAGTGTCTATTCAGCCAGTGGTCCAATGCTCTTCGGTGCTTGATGGGATGTCCAATCGCGTATCTCTATCCGTGCTGATGACCAGAATGCCGCTCCTGTCTGGATCCAGTGGATGAATGACCAGCCTTCCTCTCTCTCACCAGCCTCAGTCAAGTAAGTGGTCCTTGAATCTTCAGTTCTTGGTGGTGATGTCCAATCGCGTATCTCGCCCGTCCTGCTGACAAGCTCTGCTCCAATGCTGTGGTTGCCAAAGAAGAGGAAGCATCTCCAGAATCCCTATCGTCAGAATCCATTATACCAGTCTTGTCTATGTATTGTGGTAACCAGACTGTGGTCGCTGGTTCCACCGGCTTGCCATGGTGCACTAATAAAGTTACCAGTATGAGAACTTCTGTTGTTCTTACTCTAACAACAGGACCCAAAAGAGGTAACATTCTGTCAGTCTTTGAAGCCGAATGTTTTCATAATGTTTTATGCGAAATTGCTGTCTCTTCAGTTTTTTTAATTATTTTTTCAAAATTGTTTCAAAATAGGCAGCTTTTCAGTATCCCCTCCATACTCGGATCGTTTGAACAATGATCCAAAGTCACCTGCCGAACTATTTTTTCTGCTCAACACGGTAAAGAAAACACTTCCAAATAATTTCTTAATAAAAAACTTAATGTTTTTTCTGTTATCCGCAGCAACTCTTTTTTTATTCATTTTAAACAATAAATTTGAATTGAGAAACAAGAGTCAAGGGAAACAGCAGAAGTAGCAGTGCTTCTTTTATCGTGTTGAGCAGAGAAAATGGGTCTCGTCCGAATGGGTAAAAACCCAACTCGCGCCCTGAATGAATTTTTTTATTTTTGATTAAAAATCCTCGATTTTGAAAGGAAAAGTTTTTTAAAAGTCATCCCTGATGCTAAAATCTCTTCCTGACTTTTTAAAACTTTTTCTTTCAAAATCGAGGATTTTTAATGAAAAATTGTAAACAAAATTTAATTCATGGACGCGAGTTGGGTCTCCCCCACAAATGAGTTTGATGGTTGTTTTGGGTGACTTTTCAAAAATCCGAGTATGGGGGGACTATCGGTAAACAATTCTCAAATTTCAAAGCAAAGTGACATTTTGAAATTAAATTAATGTTTTTTTTTGCAAAATGTTCCGAGAAATTGCTGTACTTCACTCATTGCCTTTGCTCTGCTCTTTTGCGCTTCAATCAAAACTAATGGTATTTTTCAATATAAACTAGTCCAATAAATTCCTAAGCTTTTAAACGGCCATAACATTTTTCATAAATCGTATTTTGAAATTCTGTTTTCGCCAATCGATTTTTCTCGCTGAATATATTTTTTAGTATACGATTTCAAAAAACACTATTTTTGCCTAGTCCTCCCTGTAATTTGGTCTGTATTCCCGAGGAGCTGTTTGGGGGTTAAAACCGAGTAGCGCCAGATTTCCCCAGTCAAAGTGTCATTTTGTCTAGTTGAATTTTGAGCACTAAAAATATATTTTGGAAAATACTGCAGCTTAAAATTTTTAGACTCAAACAATTCAATTTCCGGCTCTTTAGAATATATGATTTTGAAACCGTAGTTTACAAATTAAAGATTCAAACTAAAATTCTTGCTCTATATGTGTTTGAGAGTAAGCCTAAAAAATATGCCTGGTCCCCCAGTTGTTTTTTCTGCAAATTTTTTTTCGAGTCTCAAAAACCATTTATTTACACTTTAACGCAGAAAAAATTTTGGTATAAAAATGTCAAAAAAATTTTTGCCTTGGCAAAAAAATACAAAAGGAGTTCTTTTTACACATGTTCTTGTTTTTTGCAAAAAAGTGTTTTTCTTAAGTTTAAAAAATTTATTTGCACTCTTTAACCATTTTTGGGGGGCGTACTCTCGATAGAGCCGAAATTATAACTCTTAAGAAAAATTAGTATAAGCAAAGGATCAAACTATCAGACACACAAAAACTTGCTCAAGAAAAGTCAATTTGCGCCAAAAAAGTATAAAGGATCAACCAAGTTGATGAAATCCAGTACCTAATTTATATTTTTTAACACTTTTTTAAAGGACGATACGTTTTTACAAAAACGATCGGCAAAATCAGAATCCTCGCGATATTGCGACTAGACTGACCGAAGACAACCGGCAAAAGGTTCAAAAATTAGGGTAAAAAGTTTCGGACCCTAGGCAGGAACGAACTTGAGAGGGGTGACGTTAAATCGAGGGTTGACTGTATTCTGGAAAATTTAATTTTTTCACCAGAAAGTAGAATCGCAGAGCTATCTGATAGTGCTAAACATTGAAAAAAATATGATTTTTTTTTGAGAGAACCAGGCACAACAAAAATTTGCTCAAGAGAAGTCAATTTACGCCAAAAAGAAGTATCGTCTATTTTTGGTTGGAACTGAAAAGTGCCGTCTTTTTTCTTTTAGTCAACGAAATAAATATCTGAACAATTTTCTCGAAGTAATAAAACTAACAGATAGCCCTACGACTTTTTTTTCTAACGGCGTATCATTTGTTGCAAGATCTTTGCGAAATGTAGCACGAAAAGGTAAAAGTATGAATCAAATTATTTTGACATTTTGACGTTTTTGTGCTAAATTCCGCAAAGCTGTTGCAGCAAATAATACGCCGTTGGAAACTAGAGTCACAGGGATAATCAATAGCCTTTTCACTTTAAAAAAAATTGTTTAGTTATCTGGCAATTTTTAACTTTTTTTTCTATAAGAAAAAAAACGGCATTTTTCAGTCAAAAGACGGCATTTTTCAGTTTCGACCCTTTTTTACTCGAAAGTGATTAAACTTATCATCTAATTTCCTATTTTTGCTTTTCTAAGGTTAATTTGTATTAAAAATCAGTAACTTAAGTTTTTTTTCAGTTTTTGGTCATTTTTAACCTTATTGTGCGTTTTGATGAAGAAATCTACAAAACTCATGTTTTTGCCTTAGATAGGCAAAATTAGGGAATCAGGTGTTAAATTCACAAATCAGGTGCTGGATATCATAATTTTTGACTAAAATTTGAAAAAGATGCTGAAAGGATTAAATTAGATATTGTATCTCAGTAATTGGTGCTGTATTTCACATAAAGCCATTAATGAATTTAGCGAGTATACAAGATGAGTCAGATCTTTCTGCTAAAACTCTGATCCAAGCTCAGGGTCATTTTCAAAGTAACGAGATTGCTGGAAAAGCTGATTCAGATATTAGGTTAATAAATGGAGCGCTAACAAAGGCTAAAGAAAATGCCAAATTAGCAAAGGCTGAGTTTGACAGACTTGATCAGCTAGTACCTAAACCAGTTAGTCTATCAAAAGAAACAGAAGATGCTAAGAATGCTGCAGACGGTGCACTTACAAAAATCACAGATGCGCAGGCCCTAGCCAGTGCTGCCAAAGATGAAATCGATACTGCTAAAACGGATGTAGAAGCAGCTGTTGCACTAGTCGTAACAAAAAATAATGCTGTGAAAACAGATGTAAAGCTGGAAAATCCGAGTCAGAAGTCATGACTGCAAGGATTGAAACTGAATAGGATGCTAAAATACGAAAAACGAGAAAAAAAGACGGAAATTGAACTGGAAAAGCTGAAAAAAACAGCTGGAAATTGTGCTCAAAAAGGCCAATACTGCTAGACTCAGCACTCAGAAGGTAGAGTATTGGTCAGGAACTAGGCTAACTAATATGTTCAAAGGGAGATAGCTAGAATGCAACAGGAAGCAGATCATCAGTCCCTGGCTAGTTATCAGGGTTGAATGGTGCTAAGTCAAACCTCGATTTAACGACCTCACCTTAAGTTCGTTCCCACCTAGGGTCAGCCACTTTTTTTAGCTGATTTTAAAAGCGCTTTGTCAGTCCTGTTTCCACAGTTTTGGACGCAAATATTGCAAGGATTCCGATTTTGGCGATAGTTATTCAAAAACCTATAGTTTTTGCATTTAAAAAATCAAAACCTCGATTGAATGACCCCCTTTTGAAAATAGAGGGTCGATAAATAGACGTTTTGCTTTTTTAAAAGCAAAAACTTTAGGTTTTTGAAAAACAATTGGCAAAATCGGAACCTTTGCGATATTTGCGACCAAACTGTGGAAACAAAACTGACAAAGCGCTTTCAAAATCAGCTTAAAAAAAGTGGCTGACCCTAGGGGGGAACGAACTTGAGATGGGGGTCGTTAAATCGACCTTTGACTGTACCCCAATTAGTACTTTGAAAAAAAATTCGTATGTTCTATGTTCTATATTCGTATATTATAGACTAAAATTGAGGTGCGCGGCTTTAGTTCTTTCTGCGAGTCCTCCCAAAGGTGTGTTTTAACCACTTTTTGAGCTTTCCTGGTTCTTATTAGACTAGAAAAGATGTTTTTATGTGGCTTTGTTCATTTTAGTTTTGTTTTTCATTTAAAAAAAAAAATATACAAAATTTTGACTTTTTGCCTTGGGGGACCAAGGTAATAATATGTTTTAGGTAAGGGTACCTTAACCTCCTCAGAAGATGGAATTTGAACACAGTTTTGTTAACTGGGGCCTATCCAGGGATGAGCTTTTGTAACTATTTGCGGGAAATAGTAGAAACAAATTTTTGGATTTGAAAAATAGTTACAGCTTGTAACTATTTTGACCTTTGTAACTATTCTTGTAACTATTTCTCAAAAATAATCGTTTGTTTTAGGTTTACTGAAGAGGGGTAAACTTGTTGCGAAAAATCGACTGGGCGGATGAGAATTCCAGTCAGATGGGCTTGATGCTCAGAAACTTAGTTTGGGTGGTTCAAAGTGAAATAACGTGCAATTCTGAGTGATTAAGCTCATCTGACTGGAATTCTGATCCGCTCAGTCGATTTTTCGCAACAAGTTTACTCCCTCTAGTAAACCTCCAAAAAACAATTATTTTTTGCTTTTGGCCATTCTGAATTAGGTCCTAAGCCATCTGGTTTTTGCCTACCCTGAAATTTTTACAAAATTGACAAATTTAATTTAAAAATTTTAATTGCTGATTTCATGCGAGAAACTACAGCGAAGACAAAAATAGTTACACGCTGTACTATTTTTTCAAATTATTACTTTCGTGGCGAGAAAAATGTTACAAGAATAGTTACAAAGGTCAAAATAGTTACAGGCTGTAACTATTTTTTTGAAATGCAAAAAATTTGTTTCTACTATTTCCGCAAATAGTTGGGCCTACCGCATGAAAAATTCTGGTTTGCATACATTTTCATGCATTCAGAGGTATATTTTTGTCCAGCTCCAGTGACAAAACAAGGTAGAATACCCCTATGTATTTTAATTTAACTTGGTCCCCCAATGCAAGAAGTTAAAAAAATCAAAAATGTACGTTCGCCACCTAAAAACATCGCGGAAAAACACATATTTTTTGCAAAATATTGCAAAGTTTTGTGTTCATTTACTTATTCTGCGTCTAAAAAGCTTTTAAACGACTGTACTGATTATTGTTTTAAGAATATTACGGTTTTCTGAGTGAAAAACATTGGGAGGCCACAGTCGGCGAATTTCTGACAAAAATAACTAAATTTGGTGCTATCTGACCCAGCACATTGTATGCTTTTTTTACGCCCAAAAACTCAATTACCCATTTTTTCGAGGGGTCAGACCAAACTGCAAAATTACAGAACTTTTCTTTTAATTAATCTCTATTATAGTATGTGACATGTGTGGTGGGCGCCATTTTTGTGTTTAGCCTCCCTCGGAACCCTCAAGTTCGACTCTTAGCTTTGTTTAAAGCTGACGCGCGTAAATCAAAGTTGCTTCTAAGAATTTTTTGTTGCCCTCTAAACTGGAGATGGTGGTTTTGGCCTGGATTTGGTGGATGTTTAAGTTCAAACTCAACTTCGTAAGTTTGCAAAACATGTCGCTATCTTTCCGGACCTCAAGTTTTAACATCTCAGCCCTTTCAATCACTAATACGTATGATGATTCAACTTCCTTCTAAAACATAGCCAGGAGAGGGTATATAGGAGGGGGTACCCAGGAGGAAAGTAAGCCAGAAGGTGGTAGCAGTAGGAGGTATCTAGAAGAGGGTTGCCGAGCAGTGTTCCAAAATGAAAATGAAAATTTTCTCATTTCTATGAGAAAGTGAAAAGAGAATTTTTCATTTTCATTTGATGAAAATGAAAAATCTCATTTTCACTTTCTCATAGAAAATGAAAATGAGAAATTCTCATTTTCATTTTCTCCCTACAAAATGAAAATGAGAAATTCTCATTTTCATCGAATGAAAATGAGAAATTCTCATTTTCATGAAATTTTCATTTTCTCATTTTATTTTTCAAGAGATTCTTACTGCGAAAGATACTGAAAACTTCTCAGTTATTTTTGTTCATTGTTTAATGTGGGGTCAGTAAAAATCGTCACATCCCAGTTGTTTATTTCATTTTTGTAACCCTACAAATGTGTTTTTCGATTATTACTCTATTTTATATTTTGTGTTTCGCCACATCCCTTCTCATGTCAAAAAGTGCATGATGAACAAAATGTCAGTGCTTCAATATAATTGGGAACGTTACGGACTGCACTGGAACAGTGAGGCCAGCTGGCGCCAAAAACATTTAGAGATCTGACGGTGCGGAAATTTCCAAGGCTGATCCGGTGCGCAAGGAGTTGTCGTAACGCAACGACAACTAAAATTTCTAAATTTGCAACTGTGCTTATGATTTTTACTCACTCTTGTAATCCAATCTATCCTTTATTAGGCAAAACACAATTGAAACATCACTACAGTCGAACCTCTCTATAGTGTCACTCTCCATATGTACACCCTCTCTATAGTGTAAACCTGGGCTCGGTCCCTTGGGTGTACACTATAGAGAGGTTCGATGTATTGCAATAAACCAACAATTGTGAATTTAATAACAAAAATTAGTACGATTTCGTAACTTCTGTGGCTAATCCTGCCTGCGAAAATATCCTTCCACTGGAGCACTTGTGTTGGAAACACTTATTTATCGAGAAAAAAGACAGCTAGTTGATGGCAATCCTAAAAGTTCTCACTTTTTTTATGTCCAAAGAGGTAAATATCAAACCGATCAGAGGTAACTACACCAATAGTTTATCGCATCAACATTCGAGTTCCAAATGCACACGCTGGCACATTATGAAGCACATTTAGGATCAAAGACTTAGATCGGACACTCTACTACTTTCTAAATAATAGCTGTTAATATTACAAGTTGAAATTCAGGCAAATGACCTTCAAATTAAAGCGAGAAGACGAGTGCACCGAGTGTATTCGAGACAGTGAGATATGGTGACAGTCTTCTCACCCTGAACTCTTTGGAGAACTTCAATAAATGGTCCCCCGATTTTGGCAATCTAGCGCAAATACTAAACTTTTTTAGATCATCTATCTGCGTTTTGAAATTGCAAATGTTTACCGCTATCTTATTTTCTGGGGGACAACCAGTATTCATCCTAGCAATTGGAGGACATGCTCTTCCAGTTCCAGAAAAACTTGATAACTTCGATTTGCCGAGCCCAGCGTGTAGCAGACGGAATTAAGTCTATTGTTTGCAAGAATGCTATTGTTTGCAACCACTTCAAGATTTCCTACGACAGTTTTCAGTAACTTCATGAGACAATCATTGAATGAAAAGAAAAAAAAACAGTCCACCTTGAAATTTTGCTCAATAAGTCGACGAAAATGGCGAGCAGCAGGATGCAAAACGAACTAATTGAGATCGATGGAATAGCCAACCGTTGTTGAATGCGACTCTATCTTTTCTAACCTAGACGCTCTCCAAGATATAAAATAGCTAATAGTATAAAAATGTATCCGATTCATCAACCATCACTCAGAAAATGACATGCGACGTTTCTCTAAAAAATGTCAATAAAGATTGGAATAAGCGAAAAGAAACAGTGAATATAATTGTAGCTGAGAATTTCTGAGTATTTTTCTAACTGAGAATTAAAGAGAGAAATAAGTAACGATGAAAATGAGAATTTTCAGTGAAAAATGAGAAATTCTCATTTTCATCAAATGAAAATGAGAACTTCTCATTTTCATTTTGTAGGAGAAAATGAAAATAAGAATTTTCTCATTTTCATTTTCTCCTACAAAATGAAAATGAGAAGTTCTCATTTTCATTTAATGAAAATGAGAATTTTCTCAATGAGAAATTCTCATTTTCTCACTGAAAATTCTCATTTTCATCGTTTTCTCATCATCATTTTGGAAACACTGTTGCCAGTAGGGGTATCTAGGAGGAGGATAGCCAGTAGGGAGTATCTAGGAGGAGGCATACTTGCATACTTACTAGGGCATACTTACCCGGGAGAAAGGTACGCAGGAGGAGGTTAGCCAGAAGGGGGATGTGATGGATTAATATTAGAGACAGAAACAAGACAAGATCTGGCCAAGATTTTGTCTTGTCTTGCCCCGATTTCGACTGAAAATCTTGTCTTGGGATCTTGCTTGGTCATTTCTAGAAATCCTGGTCTTGCTCTTGGTCTTGTTCTATGGTCAAATCTTGTATGCGAAATTTACAAAACACTCGGAGAACCCATTTTTATCATTTTTAGGGCCCATAGCATACCTAAATTCTGTTTTCGGGCTTTATACAAGATTAAAAAAATGGGGGACAGGACAATTCTATCCGGCCGCCGTCCCTAAATCCCGCCTGAATATTTTTTCAAGAATTTCCTGTCCCGGTGTCCCGTCTGGAAAAGAATTATTCAAATTTCGTCCCGTGTCGTTCCAAAAATGTCAAACTTGCATCTCTAATAAAACACACGTCAAACAATATAAAAAGCACAAGATCAAGAACAGGGAAAAATAGTGCGTGAAATTATAAAACACCAGCCACAAGTTTTGCTATAAAAATGTCACCTCTTGAAAACTGTCAAAATTGTCTAAACAGTCAACTTGTCGATTTTAAGGAACCCTCGATTTAACGAAACTCTTAGATTAAGGAACTTTTTTCAACGCCTATTCTGCTAGTGATTAAATAAAATGACTAAAATTAACTCTTGATTTAACAAAACTCTCGGTTTAACGAACATTTTTGCCGGTCCCCAAGGTTCGTTAAATCGAGAGTTGCCTGTATAAATCTTGGTTTTTGGACAATATCTTGGCCAAGATCTTGATTGGTCGTTTTCGAAAATCTTGCTCTTGGTCTTGGTCAAAATTTCAGCTAAAAATTTTGTCTTGTAATCTTGCTTGGTCCCCACTTTCTGTCTCTAATTAATATTTATGTAATTTGTAAAACACAATATTGGTGCCGATAGGCGCCTGTTGCCCCTGGTGTGTAAATGTTGGGCCTTGTGCACAAACAATTATATTTGTTACCAAAAATATTTATTACACTAAAATATGACTAGAAAATCTGATTTAAATTTGACCATTAAATTGTTCAGACTATATTATCTATACAGGCCTGTACCAAAGGCTGCTGTCACCTAAAAGAAATCCGCATTCGCCAACAGGGTAAAAATTACAAATAATACAGTATGCTATTTATTCTAATCGAAGTTCATGGCCTTCTAATTTTTAACCTCTTAATTTTTTGGCTCTGTGTTAAAAATACCCCCTAGTTTTGGCCCTAAGGGGTGGCCTTCTGATAGAGACTGGCCTTCAATTAGAATAAATACGGTATGCGGTAGCATCTTTCAGTACATCCTGTCTGAGATCAGTTATTAATTGCCATGGAATCAAAAACGCCATGGAATACCTGGATATACCTAAATCGACTTTTTTTAAAGTGTTCCTAAACACCCTATATTCCAAAATCACCTCAAGAGTGGAAAAAAGCATTATTTTCAAATTAAAATTGTTCGATACTATTCAATCCCAAAACTAATTCTAAATTGTTAATCAAAAAATGGCCTTGAAACGAGGCAATTTTGTTAAAAAAGTGGTTTCCGTGGCGCAGTGCGTAAGCGTTTGCGTTATTTGGCCCAAAATGGTGTTGCAGGTTCGATCCCACGTGGTGACATGCTATTTATTTTGGCTTGCTTGACGGATTGTTTATATGGGTAATTAGACTTTTTTGACTCCAGGTTCGGAATCAGCGACCCGTATAACCCTAAAACTGGTCAAACAAGACAAAATAAATAGTATGTCACCACGTGGGATCGAACCAACACCATTTTGGGCCAAAAAACGCAAACGCTTATGGGAGCCACTTTTTCAAACTTTAATGGCTCCCCTCTTTTAGCTATGGAAACTGAGTCAAATAAAGGGGGCGTTTATTAGAGAGGGTCTTTTTTGAAGAGGGGGCGTTTAATAGAGAAAATACGGTATTGAGATGAATTGAGTCTTGAGACGACCATAAAGTACCCCTTTAACCATTTCTAAGGTATTAAGAGCTGGATTGGGAAGAAAGGGAGCAAAAGAGCACATTTAGATAGGTATATCCAAGTATGAGCAAAATCTAGTTTGGAACAGCTGTCTAGCATCTCTTAAAGCATGCGCCAAATTGGCTACAAATCCAGCAATGTCTGTTCTCATGTTAGATTTGTAGGCTGACGGTGCAAATATTATTTTGTCAGGTTGATGTTGTAGGCACAGCCATAACCGTCCTCAACCACTGGACCATAGCACAGATAGCAGTCTTTGAAGTCTGGGCAAGTGGTCACCTATAGCAATTTGGCAATATTTTGATTTTGCTCAAGATCTTTTGCCTTATGTGAGAATTGATCCCGTTTTTTGTCTTGCCCCCCCCCCCCCCCCTATTGGTTTTTTTTGTGATTTTTAGGCTTTGGCATGATCGGCCAGCATATATTAGGACAGGCTGAAATATATGTTGGTGTCTTGTTCGAGATCACGCCTACATACGCTGGCCAACTATTGACTAAGCCTGAAAAGTCACAAAAATCAGCAAGGAGGACCAAGGCCAAAACACATGACCGATTGAAAACTCATATAAGACCAAATATTTATACCTGACTGGTAGAGAGTGGAAACCTCATGAGTTCAGTCCACACTTTCTGGCGGGAATAGTTCTGGCATTTCCGACAGAACTCTCTGCTCCACAGCTTGTTTTGTAAGCACTTCCAGAGCACACAGGTGGTTGTCTATGCCGTCCCGTTGACGTTCTGCAATGGGTAGCAAAAAGTTTGAAAAAAATATATAACTGTATATTTTAAATGGTAACCTCCTGTGTGATAAACGCCTGTTTTCGAACAGCTTCTGCAAACAGCTCTTTTCGTCTTTCCTGAATTTGGAAACTATTTTTAAGCAAAGTTGGCCATTACATAAAAATCAATCAAAAGTATACTTTTTAGAGAGGCATGCCCATGTAAGCAGTGCTTACTCAGCACCCGTAAAAACCCAAGTGCTTGTCCCCTCCAAAGAATATTTTTCTCTAAGCCTACCTTTTCGGCCCCCCCCCCTAATTTTTTTTCACCACAATCTATTAAAATGTGGAGTGTGCCGGTCTTTGTCTGCGAAGCGGCCAAATACCCTTAGTATCGTCGGTGCAAAAGGTGTGAAATGGGTGAAAAATGAAAAAAAGTTGGCTTATAGAAAAATAATTTTTGAATGGGGCGGGCACTTGGGCTGCTGTCATAAGCACCGTATTTCCTCCAGTTATGCGTGGTGGTATTTAAAAATTCTTGCTAATTTTTTTTATTTGCATTTTTCTCTAAATTTTTTGTTCTTTATTTTTCAAAATTTTAAATATTATCGTGTAGCCTATGGTCTTAAATTTCTAACAAAGCTATCAAACTGCATTGCATAATTTACATATATAGAAATTCTCGGGGTTGAAGCAAAATTACACCTATTTAATATAAAAAAAATGTGGACAAAATTCAGAAAAAATACAAATAAAAATTTAACGTGTATTTTTGAAAAATTATCGGGTAGAATTCAATGTTACCAAATATGCGACACCCTCTTATTGAAAATCGTGTTCTTGGCCAGTGTTGTAAGTGGCACCGGTGCCGAAATTTTCGAAGTCGGTCCCATGAGTTGGTGCCGCTGCCAAAAATTTCAGAGTCGGTCCCGTGAGCTGGTGCCGGTGCCGCAATTTTAAGATTTACAACACTGTTCTTGGCATTATGTTTCCGACGCACTTTTCGAAGACTGCTCTCAGACAAATTACCCTAGAAATTCTAGCTAGTGATGTGAGCTAAAATCAAGGGGTTACTTACCTAAACCACTATTCAATATTTGGGCCAGTACACCGGCCGAAAAATTAGAGAAAATACGGTGAATCCTAGTTTAAACGTTTGAATACCCAGGACTATTTTTCTTTCAGAGACAAAATTAATTTAAACTTTGGCGATAAGAAAAAGGGCAATACTTTTTTTTTGCCGCAAATCTGCTTTTTGCCGCAAATATACTTTTAAAATGTGGGACTAAAACCGGGCCATTGGTATAAAATAAAGAGGTTTATTTAACCAGTATAACGCACTATATATAATATAATTAGGCCGGTTCAACACACAATATAAAATACACAAGTCCGGCCGCACAATTTGGCGGAGCACAAAAGGAGAGTCAGCCTGGAGCTGGGTTTCCCAAACCCA
>SADC01000360.1:0-14770 GCA_004194705.1 Ditylenchus dipsaci
CAGGAGATCAAGCTTCAGTGAGCAAAATGATAAAATCAAAATTTCCAATGGAGGTAAAACGCTTTTGCAAATCGTTTTTTGGATTTCGCAAATAAAAAATTTCAGATGCTCATCATGCCATGCGTGCCATCTTCAATATCTTGAATCTATCGGACGGTCCAGATCCAAGCCTTCGTCGATCAAAAAGTGTCATTCTTGCTGGACTAGCTACTTGGTAGAACTGCATGTTCAGTTTGACCATTTAATTCTTTTCCAGCTACATTAGAGTTTACAAAGGCAATGAGGGGACCAAAAATGAGTCATTGGGTGTATTCTTCACTTGCGGATTTTGGATTTTGACGCTCATGCTTACGAAGTGGATCTTACTCTTGCCTGCTTGGATCGTACCAACAGTTTTTCTTCCCAGTAGTTTTAAAAATCTTTATTCGATAGCTTATTCTCATCGGGTTTTTTTAGTATGAGTGCTGTACCACTAAAGCTTCGAAAGGCTTTTCTGCTGATATTGCTTGGTCGGAACTAGTCAATAGGCGCAACGGCTTTGTTGATCATGAAGGCAATTTCGCGGTTTCTGCTGAGTTTACAATCAAAACTACCACTAACACGTAAGTTCCGCTTCTGTATCTAATGACCTAGATTTCCTACAAATGGTCTAGCAGAGACTAAGATACATGCCTACGATACATCCGCATGAGGAAGCAAATGCGGACGTGTTGTGGAGGTACATAGTGGGACTCTCGATATAGCGCGCTTTTTTTGGTCCCAGCGACCGCACTATATCGAGAGTTGACTGTATGAAGGTGATCTTGAAAAAACCTCATGTGGAATTGAGAATTCCAAATACCAGTCAGTTGGTATAAATTTGTCACATACCGTATTTACTCTAGTAGTAGCCTCCCGTTTAATTGTAGCCCCCTCTAATAGTAGACAGCGCCCCCCCCCCCCAAGAGGGTGGTTGGAAATTAGTAGCCGCGCGCGGGGCTACCATTAGAGGAAATACGGTAGTCATAATCTTTTTTTTAGAGAAGTGCTGTCGGATGTAAAGTTTCTGAATCCCGCCTTCGTCAAATCTGATTGCACACTTATTGTCAATGGCTATAGTATATCGCAGTTAACAAAAGGGTGAGATAACCTTATCCAACATCTCGTGTTTTTCCATTATATGATTTTAGATTCTGTCCGCATACTCTGTTGTTTTCGACAAAATGTTTTTCGGAGAATTTCGGGAAAAGAGTGAGGATAAAGTTGATTTGAAGGGTGTGAGTGCCGTCGGATTTCTCCGTCTTTTGGAAGCCATCTATTCGTCCCCAACAAACTATTTTCGAGTGTCAATGGTATCAGTTTTCTATATTTGTCAATAGATCAACAAGTTTCTTTGTTTCAGCCAAAGATGTGGAGTGTCTCCTGCGTTTAGCCGACTTCTATCAGGTTGAAATTGTGATGCAGCGCTGCGTTGATTTTCTCAAGAAGTGCTCAAATACCGTGGTACCACTGATAAAGAAGCTGCTGTTGGCTCAGAATTATCGACGCTCTGATTTGCTGGTAATTGTTGATGGCACTATTTGGTTTAATTACGGTGTTGTTGCCTCATATAGTCCAAAATGATCGAAGTCAAAATTAATGTTAAGATTAATGTCATTGCGACTGTCTGCTATGTTAACTCTAATCTCTTCGGGCTGTATGTGGCCAGGACGCAAATTTATTTTTTTAATTGTATATATTAGCAGCGTTTTAGAATTTCTGCATTTCGCAATTCGAAACATTGGATGACAGTAAGAATATCATGGCGTCGGATGAATATGCTCTTCTGAACACAGATGTGAAGTCTAGAATTCTAGAGAATGTCGTGAAAAAATTGTTTTGGATAAATACTCCTTGATGAAGTTTGTTTAAACTTGTTTTCGAAATAAATCTTTACTTTTGGTGGTTTGTGAAGGTTGTGTTTAGCGTATTAGCTATGATAAGTGATTTGCAGGTTATGAGCAATTATGGAATCGCAAATCAGATACAGTCAAACTTTGATATAGCGTACACCAGATATTACGTACTCCCCCAATATAACGTTCACTTTTTTACAGTTGATTTTTTCACGGGCAAAACTTTTTTTTGACCCAGATTCACTTTTTTTTGACCCAGATTCACTTTTTTTGTCCCAGATTTCCTCATTTCTGTCCCAGATTTAGCTTAAACCACAGGGGGACCAAGCACTTACAAAATTGGCCAAAAACATTTTCTCTCATAACAGCCTGAAAGTTTTTCTATAACGTTTCTATCATGTTTTGAGCATTTTCGCCAAAAATTATTTTTTCCGAAAAAATTTTTGCCTTGGGGGACCAAGGTAGCCCAAAGTTTTCAGGAGCCTGAAATGTGACCTTGGTCCCCCAAGGCAAAAATTTTTGCGAAAAAAATAATTTTTGGCGAAAATGCTCAAAACATGATAGAAACGTTATAGAAAAACTTTCAGGCTGTTATGAGAGAAATTTTTTTTGACCAATTTTGTAAGTGCTTGGTACCCCCCTGTGGTTTAAGCTAAATCTGGGACAGAAATGAGGAAATCTGGGACAAAAAAAGTGAATCTGGGTCAAAAAAAAGTGAATCTGGGTCAAAAAAAGGGAATCTGGGACAAGTCAAATCTGGGACAGAGAAAAGTGAATCTGGGTCAAAAAAAAGTGAATCTGGGTCAAAAAAAAGTATTGCCCTTTTTTACAGTCGAGACTACTTTCGAGTGTGATTTTAACTTTTTTTTGACTCTCACTTTCAGTGAAAATTTTGCTGGAATTTAATTTTTTAGTCTAAACCGACCAAACGAAGTGGTCGTCCACTTGGAGCAAAAACTTCTTTTACTTTTTTGGGTCTTAAAACATGTTTCTGGACTAATTCGGGTATGCTGAAGATGATTTGATAGTGGTAAAATACCGTTTTGCAGGGTATTTCTTGAGTTTTGGTAAAATCCAGTTTTGGTAATTAAATAAATCGGATAAAGCTGATTAATAAAGCTGATTAAATAAATCAGCAGAGTTTCATAGCTTATTAGAAAGCCATGATCCAGGGCTACAAGCTGGAGGAATTTATCGCCGCCCGAAAAATTGGTACGAAAAAGGGTTGCTCGTGGTTTGCGATGAGGTATTATCAAAAATTTCAGCCTTTTTGGAAACAAGTTGCTCTTTCTGTAATCGTACCAGGGCTGGGCACGGGCCGGCCCGGTCGGCCCGGTAAATCTGATATAACCTAGGATTTCTCGAACTCAAAATTATGATTTTAATTTTCATGAAAATATATATTTTATTTCATAATAGCAGTTTATTTCTTCAACCCAGGGCCAGCGACAGATTGCGACATTTCAAATTGCGACAATTCAAATTGCGACAAATTCGAATTGCGACAATTCAAATTGCGACAATTCAAATTGCGACAAAATCAAATTGCGACAATTCAAATTGCGACAATTCAAATTGCGACAAATTCGACAAAAATTGCGACAAATGTTTTAATTTTCTAGATATGGACAGCTATTACGCTGAAAGAGGAAATCTGCTTGGCTTCTGCAATGGATATTCGATGAGTTTCCGTCGAGCACGCCTTCGAGATAGTAGGTGGTCTTGAAAATGCACCAGAAAAACTGTGGAGGAACTGCTACTTCAACAAATCAAGAAGATCTCGTCGAGGAAAGAAGCCATTTTGGTCATCTCCCTGATCCAATCCTTGTCAAAGTAAGCTTATTGCAAGGTCCCCTTGTAAATAGAGAAGAATCAAATTTATTTGTCAGGTCCAGAAGCGAATTTCTACTGCGATATCATTAGCCGAGAGAATCTGCGACACTCCGGCCAGAAGCATTGTGGATGAATCGTTTGCAGATCTAGCTGGAGAAACACTTCTGACGATGCCATCAAGGGAACCTCTAAGATCGCGTCTCACACGTCTTCGAAACAAGGATGTTGGTGCTGTGAACAGAGGAGAGAACAGCAAAAATTGGTCGGAAAGCTTTAAACGCACCAAGGATGGAAAAGTGTTTCTGCATTTTGATTCAGGTTCGTGAAATTGTAATTTCAAACTTGAGCTGTAAACTTTCAGCTGCTGAATTAATGTTCGGTTTACTTTCAATCGGGCTCGTAATCCAAAGCAGCGTGTGACGGGTGGAATCAAATCACAGAAGGCGATGTATTCAGCGAGTCAAATAAAGCAGCTGACGGCGAACTACACTCGCAGAGCCGATGGATCACGAATGGAGTTTCTCGTCTCGATTGCCGCCCATCTAGAAAGGTATCAGGGGCATTAAATATTGTTGTTGAATACCGTGTGCTTGTTATATTGTTGTAGTGATTTGTCGTGAATAAAATAGGATGGAAACTTATTTTGGCTATAGAGTGTGTCTTACAATAGAAGGATTTCCAAAAAGTTAGAAGTGAACAGTTAAATCAGTTTAAGTTTGGTCAGTTCGGTTAGTTTCCTTGAAGTCGAGTATGGCGCCCTATTACAGGGCCACGCTATTACAAGAAATACGTCACTTTAGGTTTTTGATAAGAAGTTGAGCCTCAGTCCAAAATTTATTCCCGGTCAGGCTGCAAATTCAAAAAAATTTGCGGAAGACTCGAGATAGTATAGTCGAAAACCAATCTTATCCTCACCACCGAACATCGAAGGAACATCGGAAAGACATCTATTCTGATCTGAAAGAAAGTCAGTAAGTGACTTCAATCATGATTAACTCAAGACACTTCCGACCCTTAAGACGAGAGAAAGTATTAACTGTACGTTTGTAATCATTTTAAGTCAACGAAACTCGTAAGCTTGCAAAAGATAACCATACAGTTATATTCATGGCCAGTCGCAATTTGAATTGTCGCAATTTGATTTTGTCGCAATTTGATTTTGCCGCAATTTGAATTGTCGCAATTTGAATTGTCGCAATGTGAATTTGTCGCAATTCAAATTGTCGCAATTTGAATTGTCGCAATTTGAAATGTCGCAATCTGTCGCTGGCCGAACCCAGGTTGTTAACCATATCGCCAGGCATTAACACTTTATTTCCGGACAAAAATCCAACAAAAAGGTATATTAGAGCAATACGAAACAGCATTAAGTCTGATAGTTGATAAAGAGATTTTAAACCTGAAAAAAGTTCAAAACAAAAATTGACTTAAAATTGTTTCGAGCATGCATGCATCAAGCATAATAAACAAAACAAATCGATAAAGATCAGAATAGGTTGTTGGTACTAAAAAGCTATTTTTATTATAAAAAGCGCTAAAGCAAAATAAGAAGTGTATATATGTAGTTAGACATACAAGCTGTTAAAGAGATAAGGAGCATTTCATGTAAATAAGAGGTCTAAACAGCTTTTTTCGGTTTATTTCAACGCCAAAAATCAGCACAAAAAATGAAATTCTGGTATTTTTTTACTTGAAAAATGTTAGAATTGTGCTTTGGAAATTTCGGGCTGTTCGGGCCGGGCTCGGGCCGGGCTCGGGCCGGGCTTTTATAGTTAAGCAGCGGGCCGGGCCGGGCTGACCAAAAAACTCGGCCCGTGCACAGTTCTGAATCGTACACATCGCCAACAACAGCAAAAACTTGCCCACTACAAGGCTAGTCAAAAAAGTTTTTTGAAAAAAACACAGACATTTTCAAATAAATTTGCGTAGCTAGTTCCTTGCCCATCGATGACAGTAATCAAGCTACCGAGAAGATCTTCGATCAGAAATACAAAAGATTTTATTAAAAACATGATCACTTTTCCTAAAAAAAGCCGCATCAAAATCAAGTTTCAGTTAAAAATTTCCCGTGTTTTTGTGACTAGCCCTGTATAGCTGGCGCAGCGAGTAAATGACTAGCATAAATAGCATTCATTTTAGCGTTACACAAAGTCTCGGTCCTGGTCAAAGTCTTGGTCGAAATCCCGTCCCGGTATCCCGCCAGTATCCCTGCGTATTCCTGTGCCTATTCTGAATCGATGAAAGAGCTCATTTTAGTAATAAAAATGCAGTGACAATTTTTCACTCACAAAAATTTTATTATTGTATTATTATTTTATTATTATCGAATTTTATTATTGTAGTTGTGAACCAGCTGTCTCATAGAGAACAAATCAAAATGTGTATTGGAAGGGCGGAAAGCTTTATATAAATTCACTAAGGTCGAACTTTTTTTGTTTCAGGTGCCACTTCGGGAGCCTACTGAGATCCATCTTCAGTGCAATGCTGGTACAATTGTTTTGAACTTCGAAGACATGCAAGTTGCTCGGGACGGTTTGGGAAAGATCAAGGGCTGGGACTCCAAGGAAAAAGAATAGTCTGTAATTTCGGTTGGATTTTGTTGTTACTCTTCTCAAGTTGCTGAATTTGTTATTTTTTTTTAAAAACCCCTCTAGATGCCCCTGGCGGGGCATCTAGTTTACTCTGCTACACTAGACCAATACTCGCTCCACTTTTCTCATTCAAACTAACCAATACTCGCCCTACTGTTCTTGTGTAATCCTTCTGATCTTGCGAGAACCTTGACGTGGTTCAGAAGCTTAATGGTGTAGCAGAAAATTTACATGTCCGAACTAACCAAATAATTTTAGGCATCTACCTCGGGACTTGGGTGAGTTTTCTTATTATTCGATTATCTTGTGAGCTATTGATGGATGATTGAGGGCTGTATCATGTGAGTGAAGGCCTTTTTTATGGTTTTATCTTTTGTAAGATAAGAAGCTTTCGCTAAATTGCATTACTTATTTTCAGTTACAGTGCCTAACCACCCCCGACCTATTGCCTGAAAACAAAGATGGTTCCTGTGGACATCCTCTTCGAGATCTTCGAGTACCTGAACCGCAAGGATTGTAGTGTTTTGATGGGCGCCTCTAACAAACAACTCTCCCACATCGTTTCTCATTATTGGTGTAAGGTTGGTCAAGGTCTAATTTGTATTTTAATAGATGATTTACGTCTCGAGATGGTTCCTAGACCAGTGAATTTACAGGTTTTGTGGTAGTCAAAATATAGCTCTTTTGAAATTGCGCCTAGTTTGTGTCACATTTAGGTTTGCTGACCTTTCCTTTTTGCCCTAAGACTTTTATTTAATTAGTTTGGTGTGTAATATTGTTTTGGGTGGTTTATTTTCAAACGTTTGTCCTGTCTGTCCAAAACTCCGATGTAATTTTTTCTCGAATAAAGTACAGTAATTGAACCTCGACCATTGGCCTCATGTGAATTGTAATCTTCACCTGACATTAAGGCCGGTGGTACGTTGCGCAGAACCTTATGATTACTTTGGATTTTGTACCATTATGCCTAATGCACTCATAGCCTTTTCTCGATATTTTTTTTAAATTTTCTGTAAAGATCCCTACTCATAAAAGTGAGCGCCATCGGCGTTTACAGAATATTTAAAACTGTTAAAAACAACTACGAGAATCAAAAACTTACCTTGTACTTTCCTTTTTTGTTCGAATCAGAGTAGCATGTCCCTTTATAATGGTATAATGATAACTCTCTTTTTTTCAATTTGAGCTATCAAATAAAATGCCGATCAAGTCTTTTCCGTGCAAGCTCTTTCACTGGCAGGGTGGCAATGATGGAGCCCAAGTGCTTGTTGTGATCAACACACATGATGCTACGATCTCTGTGACCAAGAAAATGCTGCCGGTGACTCCATTGGTTCAAGTGTTGTTCTCTCGAGTTGATCATGGTGTGAAATTGACCAGCAGTGCCACTCAGGTATTTTTTGTCTAGCGCTATTCACTTGTGAATTTTCAAAATTTTTAGGCTTATATCGGTAGCTTCATGTTTGAAAGGAAGGCGCCCACTCGTTCGTCGATGATCCAGCAAAATATTGTCGGCGGCATTCAGCTTGATCCCGGTGAAGTGAGCAGTGCTGAGGAAATGGCGAGGGACTTTATCCAGTTGGTTGAGGTGAGTTCATTTCGTTATCTTATTTGGCTTCAAGTCAATCTTTTTTTTTCAGGAGATCCGTGCCAGAATCCGCTTGCCCTTGTCTCAGAATCCTCAATAGACTCCTTCTGTCGTTGCGCGACTTCATTGAACTTGTGGTTTTTTAAAATCCCTATAGATGCCCCTGGCGGGGCAACTGTCCACACACCACTCCCATTTCCCTTTTCCTTCCCACACAACTCATTGACTTCCTCTTCCCTTCATTATCACTTACCCTACAGCTTGTCCCTCATTATCGCAAGGATGGTAGCTGTAACTGCAGGTTGTTTATCTCGCTCTTACTCCGTAGTGTTTTGTATTTAAAAGTTATATTTAGGTCTGGCACTCAACACCTGTAAGCAGGACCTAAATTTGGAGCAAGTCAATTCTGGAAGTGCGATACTATACGGTAACAAATCAGTTATACTCATTTTTTTGGAAAGGATTATTTTTTGTTGAAATTGTTGAAACACAATAATTGAGTAACTACACTAAAAAAATTCAAAACCGAGCAAATTCGTTGAAAAAAGCATTTGGACAAATCACTTTATGCATAATTCAGCCAATTAAAAAATCAACCTGGACAGTAGTCGAATGCAGTAGTCGAAAAAGTGATTCTGGAAGTTGGTATTCGCTTCGCCTTGGTAGGTAAGAGCTTTGTGAAAGAATTTCGTACTAATTTATGTTGTTTCAGAAACCCAGTATTTCAGGTCTCGCTTTCATTCCAACGAATTCACTCCCGAGCAGCCATCAATTAGTTCGGAACTCGAGGAATTTTTGAAGCATGTGGAATCTTTTTTAAAGCAGCTAATTTGAAAATCTGCAGTGTCAATTGCTGTGGTCGGTAAAAGTCGTTTTAAATAAATTTTTGGGGAATTAACAAGCAATTTCGCAGCCCACAATCCTGGAGCTGTGCCCATTTCTGCCGCTTAAAAACTATGGGAATGTGCTAACCAGCAACAAATCGCGTTCCACATTGATTTGGATGAACAGCCCCACGAAGTGGAGGACTGTAAGGCTGCAGAGGGCGAGAAAACACCTTGTTATTTGTTGCTAGACAACCTGGATGATCTTGATGACAACTGTGCATTGCACATACACTCAGCGCCAACAACTGGATGAATTGGCTGGCACGGCAAATTGGCATGTCTGTGTTTGTCCCACTCCTGAAGGTGTGCTTACAGGGCCGCAACTTCAACTTTTTCAAGGGGGGGGGTAATTTCTTTGATATTACCCCTACAGATTCAAGTCAAGGGGGGGGTAATTTTTAAAATGAGATTTTTGTGTATTTTCTTATCTTTTTTGTTATTTTTTCAATATTTATTAGATTTTTTCAATTATTTATTTTTAACAGATTTAAGCAAAGCATAAACGATGGTTAAACTTAGCATATTCGTTAATTATATCTTGAACTGGCAAACTTATGTCTTTGTGAACAAAAATAAGAGCCAGATGATTTAGACGTTCATCAGCCATTGAATTTCTCAAAACATTTTTTATTTGTTTCAAAACACTGAAGGCCCTTTCAGGTGTGGCAGTTGCTGTTGGAATTGTAGCTAAAATTTGAAAAATTTGTGCAATTTGATTACAGAAGGCATCCTTTGAGTGTCGAATGAGTGCAACTACATCCTGATTAGTCAGATCACTAGTTGCGCATATATTTGCCCATGTTTCAAACTCTCTCTACAAAACAAAATTTAGTTCTCTGCAAAGTGGCTGTGTAAATTCAAATCTACCTCGAAATCTCTCAAATTGCCGGTTATAATTTGATTTTTAATGTAAAAGGTAGCGAGGGAGCAAAGAGCCAACAAAGAGTTTAACTTGGGAAATGGAGTCACTAACAATATGGAATTTTTGGTAGTTCAGGTAGATTTTTCTAAATTTATCTGATGTAAAAACAATGTAAAATTTTATAAATTTGAGGCATTTTTGATCGGCATTGTTGCTTTGCTTTACTTCATGCGTCGTTCCTCTCAAAATAATCGAAATGAGCAAGCAGTCCACTTTACTTCTCGACGTAATGAGCAAGAGGAGGAACGTGCGCAAGTACTGGCTCGTCAGCTTCTTAATGTAGCGAGCAAATAAGTTCTTAATTAACTTTTTCACAAATTCATTTTTTGTAACTTTGAATTATAATTATATCTTTGACACATTCCAATTAATCTACCCACAAGTTTTTTATATAATAAAATATGTGCAAATTACGTGTTTTTTATTGAAAACTTTACAAAATAGTGAAAAAAAATCACAAAACCTTGGTTACAGCAGTCTCCCTCTAGAGAATAACCCCCCCCCTTAATGTGGCCTTCGGCCACATTAAGGGGCGGGGGGGGGGGGTCAATTACTCCTATGACCCCCCCCCCCAAATTGCGGCCCTGTGTGCTCAAGCATAATTGTCAAAAACTTGTGTGCTTGGAGCGGCTGGATTAACTGACTGGTGCTGGCTGCATAGGCGTACCCAGGGGGGGGGGCTAGCCGGGCTCACAGTCAGGAAACGGTTTCACGAGTATAAAAAGTGCCCATAGGATTGAATTTAATTGTATTTCTAGTCGAGCAAATTTTCACGAAATTATTATGATTGAGCTAGAATCAAATCCTGCCTTTGATACTGGCGGCAGCTGTTTATGGGTCCTGATAAAACACATCGATAAAGGGTTGGCAATAGAAGGCTAAGTCGAGTACAAATGGTCGAGCCTAGTGTCTGTAGCTGAGGAAGTGCGCTTGTACGGGCAAAGAAACCTGGCGAGCTCATTTTTCACTCGCCCAGGAGACCTTGGTCTCATTGATTCACGATTCCGGTCCATAACCGAAATTGTTAGGATAAACACAATAGAAATACTAAAAATTTTGTGAAAACATGAAATGAAATGCCTTGCTCCCTGTGGTTTTTTAATACTTCACTAGCTTTTTTATTCCTTAACTTTTTCGGCTATAGGGCGGAGATCTCAACGAATTCGATTGAAAGGATAAAAGTACAATTCCAGACAAATCTGATTCGAGACGGTCGATTCGAGACACTTTTTTCCAACTTTTGGAAATTTTGATCAAAAATCTAAAATTTTTCGAGAAATTTTTATAATAAATTTCTTTCTAATACCAAAATGTCTTCCTAAATTTGAATCCGTTGAGATCAGATCAAAAAAATTACAGGAAGTTGATATATCCCTTGAAGTAGGTAAAGGTGAAAATTTTTTGTTGGTCGAGTCAGAACAGCCATATCTCAACTCCACGTAATTATTTTAACTTGATTTTAACGAATTCGGATTCAAGAAGACATCTTAGTTTTAGAATGGTATTTTCTATAAAAAATTTCTCGAAAATTGTTAGATTTTTGAGCAAAAGTTCCAAACGTTAGAAAATAAAGTGTCTCGAATCGTAGCTGTCTCGAATCGACCGTCTCGAATCAGATTTGTCTCGAAGCGACCATTGTCCATTGAAAGTGGCATATTGGCTACCCAATGAGATCAAACTCTCATGGAACAGTGAAAAAACAAGCTGGCGGATCTTTACTGTCTTTTCCTAGTAAAAACCAATTTTTATTCAAGGTCTTCTAGGAGATGGCACCCCTGAACTAACTTAAAAAGACAAACTATGCCTGGGGACAAACTGCCAAAATAGAATGTGTGCTTTTTGGAGGAGATGCGCTGGTTGTGCTTTTGCCAGAATGTTGGTTTGCAGCTAGAATGTCTTTTTAATTTTAATTGGTTTGCAGATGAATAAGAACAGTAGGAATTGTGCTCAACTAAATGCCACTAAACTACTGACTATAGCTACAGTCAACGGAGCAAGTGCTCTACAGTTAGACAACAGAATGGGCACCTTCCAAGTGGGCAATTACTTTGACTTTGTGGCCTTTGATCTGCTCTCCCCCAGATTGCAACAGTTTGTTGGGGGAGACAAGGGAGAACAGCTGGCTGATGTAATTGTGTTTGGAAGTGGAAATGCTGAAATTGTGATGACTGCAGTGGCCGGCAGGGTCATGTTTCGCAAATAATACACATTTTTGTTTAAATTGTTGTGTAAAAATGAAATGTGTACACGACTAATAAATCTAATAAACTATCAAAAGAGTGGACTAAAATGCAAAATTCAATATTTGCCATATAAAGTTCCGATTTTCGATATCTACTTTCAATCCAACTTTATTTTAGCTATTTTGCAAGGCACACGGCGGCAATCGGATATTGTCAAATAATAATTGACAATTTTGCGCGGAGAAAAATTCTTTTAACGGTTTACCCGATTTATGACGAATTAGAAGCCATTGATCCTGGCTATTTGTAATGTTACTAAAAAATAAGCTCAGTCCGTGATCAAAAATTGGGCTAATGTAATGTAAGGTAGGGGCAAGGGTGGTTTGGACAAAACCAGCCTGTCGTCTCCGCTCCGCAAGAAGAAGAGAAGCAAGTCAGTTCGCCAGTTCCGTCCTCATCCGTCTCAAGTCAGCCAAAGGGTCAGCTAAGCCAGCCGTCGCTTCAACCTTAGACACAAATCACTCGAAAGTGACTCTGAATGCATGAAAAAAGCATGCATACCAGAGTTTCTTCATGCGGTGGGCCACAATCAACAAAACTATGTTCAACATCTTTTTTTTTACACTAAATTGGTCTATTTTCGGTCCTTTCCCACCCTAATATACAGTCAACCTTCGATATAAGCTACACCCAGGGACCAGGCCCATGTGTAGCTTATATCGAATGTAGCTTATATAGAGGTCACTTTGCTTTAATTTCATTCAGACCAACCAAACCTTTCTCAGCTGTAGCTTATATAGAGGTGTAGCTTATATAGAGTGTGGCAATATCGAAGGTTGACTGTAGCCCTAAATCCATTCAAAAATGGTCAAAATAGGTATTTTTAGGTGATCCCAAAACTCAATCTTTTATTGACTAGAGCACAAAAATAATGTCTTTTTCGAGCTTTTGAGGCAATTTCAGGTCGATATAGGGTGTTTGGAAACACTTTTAAAAAAATTTTATTTGCGGGGGGGGGGGTATACACCGGTAGCGCCCAAATTCTTTAATATGATACTATTCAAGCATTTTAGGTACAGTCCATGTAATTTAAATACTGCTCAGTATTTTAAGTACCCTCCAGGTAGTTTGGGTACCATCCAGGTGGTTTGGGTGCCATCCAGGTGGTTTGGGTACCATCCAGGTGGTTTGGGTACCATCCAGGTGGTTTGGGTACCATCCAGGTGTTTGGGTACCATCCAGGTGGTTTGGGTGCCATCCAGGTGGTTTGGGTACCATCCATGTGGTTTGGGCACCATCCAGGTGGTTTGGGTACCATCCAAATGATTTGGTACAGTCCAGATGATTTAGGTACCCTCAGCTAGTATGGGTACCATCCAGATGGTACGGATATAATTTAGATGGTTTTGGTAGTATAAGGTTGATACTACCCTTAAACAGTCATTTAACTTGATGTCTGAAGCCAAAATTCAAATTTTGGTAAAAAAAAAAAGTTAAAAATAACGACTTCCCCTTCAAGACAACAACATAAAAACAATAAAAAGAATATGTAAAAAAAATGACCTAAGTGCACTTGATTTTAACTATTTTTAGCTGGATTTGTGTTTTAGTTAATCCTATATACTAAAAGAGAGTTTGTGTCCGTCCGTCCGATTTTGTCTCAAAAATGTCTCAAAATTGTCGTTTAAAAGTTGGTCTCGAGAGGATTTCATTACAGCGAGAGTTTTGTCGCTTGCTCATTATTATTTCTTGCGCATGTTGAGCAGTTGGCTCTCTGAGATAATTTCGTGCTCGAGTCTCATCTTTCTCATGGTTGTTTTGTAAATCATCCAGATACTTGGATAACATTTTTATTTTCTGAAGAAATTTTTGTGCTCGAGCCTTTTTAAATTCTTTTGAGAATTTCTTGATTCAAATATGATTCATACTACAGTCCAGGTGCTCAATAATGGTAAATACTTGAAGTGCTTGGACTGTACTGTGGTTCATGGTTGTATCTCAAACTGAAGAATGAATAAGTCAAGATATTTAAGGGTAAGACTGTGGGTTCATGATGCGGTCTCATTGTTGTTTTAATTTTTTCCTAATTTTACTCAAGCATGTTTTGTTTTTGTGAATTGTATTCGACCTTGACTCAAGTATGAATCACGTTATATTCCAGCTGCCACAATAATGGTAAATATTTGAAGTGGTTGGGCTGTGCGGTGATTTATGGTTGATTCTCAAAGTAAAATGCAACAAAGTAGAGGTACTTGAGAAAAAGCGTGACTTCAAGCATGCTATCGTGGATCATAATTTAAACCTTCATGATTACCTCTTCTCATGTTACATGGTCATGTTTCACGTGTCATGGTTATGTCTTTGTCTCATAGTTATGTTTCGTGAGTATCTCTCATGGTTCTGTCTCATGCGATTGGTCATGACTCATTTCTCATGTTAAATGTCCCTATGATGATGTGTCACGTGTCATTCTTTTGTTGATTCGACTTACTGCTTAAAATAAGTTGTGGTCATTATTTATTCGTATAATTTTCAGGTGCTCATGTCAGGAGTCGTCTATTCTCACTATTCAAGCGTTCGAACCGACGGCTCCTTGGTCTCTGGTTGCAGCAAGCTTTCCTGTTAAATGCCTCAAGAATAATGTTCACTAAATTACAGTAATATCATTGTCTGTATTTGTTTGTCAATAAAGCTTGGGTTTTCGCAATGTCTGATTACATGTATGGTCTTTCGTTTGCGGTATCGTAATACAGATGCGTTGTGCCCATGCATTATACTTGCTTTATCTGTTAAATTAAAGGAGTGGTTGACCTCGAGATGTGAATTCCCTGAGTCGTTTCGTGTTTCTTTTGCGCATTGTTAGCATCATAAGCATTCAGCTTGCTAACATGT